>JBBPBX010002098.1:0-33217 GCA_038048925.1 Garcialebias charrua | reverse complement strand
ACACACACACACACACACACACACACACACACACACACTCCAAGGATACAAAATATAAGTTGCAAAGTAGGCCACCAACACCTGGGTATAATAGGTGTCTTTGTATTTCGACAACACTGTTCCCAAGGCTTTGGCATCATCCATGTCTTTAGGAATCTTCATTTTTTCCATTTCATCTCTGGGAAAACAGACAAAAAAAATAGAAAGATTATTTTAATTCACTTTATTTTTACAAAAACCTGTTTGATGTGTTTGCATCAATTCATCTGACAAAACCCACAAATGATACAGATTCAGTTCTACTTTAAACCTAAAGACGAGTCTGATTAAAGAAAGTTAATTCTCAACAGGTTTGTTAAACAGACAGTGACCCAGACTCATTACAGTGAACAAACTGTTTGAATTTACATCAGTTATGATATTAGGAAACGTCTTTATTCTCACTTGTGGTGAGAAAACCCAACTCCAACTTTGGGAACCAGAAAGTTAGAAATTAACAACTAGAATTTAGTTAAATGTTAAGCGGGTTTTCTCCAGTTTCCTACCACAGACCAAAAAAAAACACGTTATTCTGACTGGTAACTCTAAATTGTCCCTACGTGAGAGAGAGAGTGAATGGTTGTTTGTCTCATTTGTCTCCATGTGTCTCTATGATGGACTGGAGACCTGTCCAGGGTGTCCCCCACCTATCGCACAGTGACTGCTGACTGTGACACAAAAAGGAAGGAGCAGGTAAAGATGATGGATGGCTGGATGGATTATGGTAATATTTTGAATTTAACCTTGTGATGGTGTGCCCCAGGGCTCATGTTTGGGGCAATTCCATTCTTCAGTTTGATGATTTATTATTTTACTGCAGGTTTAGATCTTTCTCATTCAGTTGAGCACATGACACTAATCCATCCTGGTTATTGTAATAAAATAGTACAGATTTCAACATTTTCTTTAACATTTATGCATGTTAGGCTGATTGGTAACTCTAAATTGACCCTGGGTGTGAGTGAGACAGGTCCCTCTTGTAAATGAGTCCCCGTGGCTCAACGAGGCTAGCCTGTATAAATAAAGGTTGAATGAATGAATTTATTTCTCAAATTTAAATTGTAACTCCTGCAAAAATCCACAAGTTTAACATGGTCTGTTTGAAGTTTCTGAGGTTTAGAGCAACATGTCAGCTCCACGTGTAGCAGGTTTAGCTCATACAGTGAGAACAGGATTTAAAGGGATTGTGACATGATGTTGGAAATTTGCATATTTGTCAGAACAAATAATAATAATAATACTGAATTTAATTTATAATGCACTTTTCATTAATAAAAATCTCAAAGTGCTACAAAGTGCAACAAAGCAAAGATCAAAATAAAACAAGTGATAAAATCAAATAAAATCAATAATAATATCGACTAAGATCAAAGATAAAATCATGTGGAGGCAGAATAGGCTTGCTTAAAAAGAAAAGTCTTTTAGGGATGCACCGATAAATCGGCCGGCCGATCGATCGGCTCCGATTTCCTTAATTTGGGGAGATCGGTGATCGGCCGATCTTTAAATGAGAAGCCGATTTTATCTACCGATTTTATCTGCTTCAGCAAAGGTTGGAAAATCCTGAAAATTTGGGGTGCATTTTGACCTTTTAACACCTGAAAATCGGTATCGGCAGGTCAGACTTTCTAAAAATCGGTAATCGGTGATCGGCCAGAAAATTGAAATCGGTGCACCCCTAGTCTTTATGCTGCTTTTAAAGTCAACCAGTGACTGTGGAGCTCTCAGGTCGTCAGGGAGGGAGTTCCACAGGCGGGGGGCAGCCACACAGAATGCTCGGTCTCCCATGGTCCTCAATTTGGTCCGAGGAATATGAAGGAAATTACTGTTGTGTGATCGTAGAGACCGGGTGGATGAATATGGTGCAAGAATGTCCTTTAGATAATCAGGTGAAGTGCCGTGCAAGCATTGATGGGTAATGAGAGCAGTTTTGTACTGAATTCTGTAAGTGACAGGAAGCCAATTGAGGTTATGGAGATATATATATCTTATATCATTGAGCTCTGTTCGTTTTTGCAAAATAAATTATAAATATATTAAAATTTCATTCTAAATTATGGTAATTTTTTCTCTGGGATACACCCCTAAAATTCTGCGCATTTCCGCAATACGTCATCAGTGTGACGTGACAACGGGAAGAAGGCAGAGCCTTGCCCGTTTGTTTGGTGTGTTAACTGCTTGCCATACTCATTCATTTCCTGAAGGATCGCCTCTTTCATTTGTGTAACTTGAAAAATGCCGTCACGTTGTAGCGCATTTGGGTGTTCTAATATCAGCAGTGAACAAGTGAGCCTTGAAAAATTTCGAAAAGATGAGAAACTTCGACAAGAATGGACCAGACAAGGACCGGTGGGTTCCTACTAAGAGTCGTATGTCTGCAGCGACCATTTTACTGCCGATTGTTTTCAGGAAAGACCTGGTAATCTTTAGGATTACCAGTAAGATTCAGAAGACTTTTAAAACAGGATGCTATTCCTACTATTTTTAAAAGAAAATCTACAGAAGAAAGTGCCACAGGAGCTACCATGTCAAAACAACGCAGGGAAGCTACCGTCGGAAAACTGTCCAGGAGATGAGTAAGTCTTTGTGTAAACATAATCGGAGGTGTGTAGTGTTTTAGATTATAAACTATATATTTTACGTGAGTTCATGTTGTTTTACTTTATACACTTCGAGTGTATAAAGCCAATTATCATGGCAAATTCTTTATGTTCGCTGCTAACAAACATTAGCCGAGATATCCGAGCAAACACGTTGCTATGTATGTATTTTTAAATTATGTCTGCGCGATCAGGTAACATCTGTAATTTCTTTTTATTCAGGGAGTGTTTATTAATGAGAGTTTTGGAAGATTTACTGTCTTAAAATGATATATCTCAGACGCGACCGGGACTAAGCCGACATAGCTAACACACTAGCCGAGATACAGGCCACGTTGCTATGTATGTATTTTTAAATTATGTCTGCGCGATCAAGTAACATCAGTAAGTTTTTTTTATTCAGGGAGGGTTGATTAATGAGAGTTTTGGAAGATTTACGGTCTTAAAATGATATATCTCAGAAGCGACTGGGACTAAGCCGAGATAGCAGCTAACAAACATTAGCCGAGATACCAGAGCAAACACGTTGCTAATTATGTATTTTTTAATTATGTCTGCGCGATCAGCTAACATCTGTAGTTTCTTTTTATTCGGGGAGGGTTTATTAATGAGAGAATTTTGGATGATTTACTGTCTTAAAATGATATATCTCAGACGCGACCGGGACTAAGCCGAGATAGCAGCTAACAAACATTAGCCGAGATACCCGAGCAAACACGTTGCTATGTATGTATTTTTAAATTATGTCTGCGATCAGGTAACATCTGTAGTTTCTTTTTATTCGGGGAGGGTTTATTAATGAGAGTTTTGGATGATTTACTGTCTTAAAATGATATATCTCAGACGCGACCGGGACTCTGTTAGCCGAGATAGCTGCTAACAAACATTAGCCGAGAGACCGGAGCAAACACGTAGCTATGTATGTATTTTTAAATTATGTCTGCGCGATCAGGTAACATCTGTAATTTCTTTTTATTCGGGGAGGGTTTATTAATGAGAGTTTTGGATGATTTACTGTCTTAAAATGATATATCTCAGACGCGATCGGACATGCTCCGCCATTATTATTTAAATGCGCGTTGAAGCGTGCCTTCCCGTTGTCACGTCACTGATGACGTTTTGCGGAAATGCGCGGATTTTTAGGGGCGTATCCCAGAGAAAAAACTACCATAACTTGGAATAAAATTTTAATATATTTATAATTTATTTTGCAAAAACGAACAGAGCTCAATGATATAAGATATATATGTTCTGACAAATATGCAAATTTCCAACATCAAGTCACAATCCCTTTAACTCGGACCTGTCCGAACACTGGCCCCATGTCTACCGCTTTAAGTTTGGTCACTCTGTAGCTAAAAGATTTATTCAAATATTAATGTTGTCCTCTGAAAATACGGTATATTAAAAAGAATGTCCTGTCACCTCCAGAGGGTTGGGAAGGACATTCCAAGGACCAAAAAAAAAAAGATTACGCTGTTTAGCAGCAGCTTTTCTCAGATTCCCAGAGAAGTTTAGTCGTCGTGAGACTAAAAGTCAGAATGACTAAAAATCATCTCTGACTGTTTTTGTTTCAGTCCAATACGTAACTGACAAAAAGACTGTATCCTGTGTAGCACACAATCAGCAGATTCGTTTTATTTGTTGTGAACGTTGAACTTTATTCAAATGAGGCATGAATTCAATACATGAAGGTTCCTGTGATTATTCAAAGATCAACATAATAACTTGGTTAGAAAACAAATTTAAATACAGTATATATTACAGTCTATGCAGTTTTACTCCAATAAAATGTTATTTACATCTCAGTTTACATAGGAAACTGTTCAACCAGATGTTTAAAAGTGTTCAATAAAATAGATCCTTCATGAACATTCACTTGCTCCACAGGTTGGATGTGATGCGGAGGAGAAAGATACATTTTGGAAAGATCTGGATGAAGTGATAGAGAGTATTCCCAGGGAGGAAAGAGTGGTAATAATAATAATAATAATAAACTTTATTTGTATAGCACCTTCCAACAATGCCTTGCATTGACCAAGGTGCTTAACAGGATAAAAAGATGAAAAAACTGGAACAATAAATCAATGAAAATAGAATAAGAAACAACAGCAATAAAAGAAGGCAATGGAAATAAAAAATGCTACAAACTAAAACTTTTTGAACAAGAGGAAATAAAAAGGCAATGTAGATAAAAAATGTTACATATTAAAATACCAAAAGTAATAATAGTTGCACACTGGAAGCTTATTTGAACTAGAGGAAATAAAAAGGCAATGGAAATAAAAAATGCTACATACTAAAATACCAAAAGTAATAAAAGTTACACACTGAAAGCTTTTTTGAACAAGTGTGTCTTCAGTCTGGTTTTGAACAGAGTCAGATCAGAGGTGGCACGCAGCTCAAGGGGGAGACTGTTCCAGGCTTTAGGGCCGGCAACAGAAAATGACCGGTCTCCCCATTGTTTGTACCTTGAGCGAGGCACCTCCAGCAGGTGTTGACTGGCAGATCGTAAAGCTCTGCCGGGCTGATGGGCTTTCAAAAGTTCTGAGATGTACAGAGGTGCAAGTCCATTCAGAGCTTTGAAAACAAACAGCAGCAGCTTGAACTGTATCCTGAACTGAACCGGGAGCCAGTGTAAAGAGGACAGGACAGGAGTGATGTGTTCATATTTTCGTGTGTTGGTCAAAAGGCGCGCGGCAGAGTTCTGTACAAGCTGTAATCGGGAGATGGAGGATTGATTAATACCAACATACAAAGTAGGGCTGGGCGATATGGAAAAAATCATATATCACGATATGGACTTTTTTATATCACGATAACGATATATATCACGATATATACAACACGATGTGTGTGTGTGTGTACAGGAAAAATTTGGACCAAAGTTTTTTTATTTTATTATTTTACTACAGATAGTTACAATTATAAGAATGTGAACAAAAAGAACAAGGAAATTTGGACCAAAGTAGAAACTAGATCTACCTTAATTCAAGGAGTACGATTATGGAATGACTTAATGACAAATGTTAAGGAAGCCAAATCATTCCTTGTATTTAAGAAACTGGTAAAAAATGAATTGCTAAAAAAATATAAATGAATCTAATTTAATGTGTGATATATGTGAATTGAAAATTGACTGAGTTATTTACTTATTTTGTTATTATAGAAAATATTGTTTGAACTGTTATTAGATGAATAAGGAGCAGATTTAATAAGATTTATTCTTCATCTGCTACCTTTCATTTCATTTTTTTTTTCTATTATGAATACGTTAATTGTTGTATTTCATATTATAAAATGAATAAACTAACAAACAAACAACTCCTTTTCTACTTTGGTCCAAATTTTTCCTGCAGGTGGCGGTAAAACAACAGCTGCTAATGAAACTCACGAAGAAGAAATCCGCTCTGAAGTTTGAGTAAACAAAGCAAGAAACAGAAAAGAGAAAACGTTGCGTTTGATTGCGGTTCTGTTGTGTCTCTGGTCTGTTTTGTATTGGTTAACTGGACCCGAGTTCGGACTCGGTTGGACTCTGGGTTCGTGTCCTCTGGACCCATTTTGTCTCCGAGTTTCAGCGGAGCGAAATAATGGAAGCTAACAAGGTGAGCTTCCCCCTCTTTTTGGTAAAAGTTCTTCCTCGGGCTGCCTGCGCAGCTGTTTTCTCCTTGTTGAGACACCGGCTTCATGCGCCTGCGTCTCTGTTGCTCTAGAGTTTAACAACGTAAAGCATGTGTCGCAAACCCGCGCGTGCGACCGTGCGTCAAACAAAGCAGCGCCGTCATCTCGCAAAACCACATATGAAGCTTCTTTGCGACAGTTATTTTTTTAGTCTTATTTATCACGATAGAGACGATAGAAGGAAAGTAGCATGATAGACACGTTTCTATCGTCCCCACGATATATATCGTCATATCGCACAGCCCTAATACAAAGCATTACAATAATCAAGTCTGGAGGTCACAAAGGCATGGATGGCCTTCTCCAGATCAGCACGGCTGAGAAATGACTTGACTTTGGAGAGCAGTCGGAGCTGAAAGAAGCTGGTCTTGACAACAGAACTGATCTGTTTATCAAGCTTTAAGTTGGAGTCAAGCTGCACTCCAAGATTTCTGACCACCGGGTTGAAATGGGGGAGGGGAAAACCAACACTGGGACTGGGAAGGATGTTGCTGGTGTCATCAGGTGCACCAAATAAAATGCATTCAGTTTTATCTGTGTTTAGGTGGAGGAAGTTTTGAGAGAGCCAGTGCTTAATGTCATTTAAGCAGTTGACAAGAGTGTTTGAACTGAGTGAGGGGTTGGGAGTGACTGGCAGATAGATTTGTAAATCGTCTGCATACATGTGAAAAGACAGGTTATGACGTGCAATGATTGATCCTAATGGCAGCATGTAAAGAGAGAAGAGGACTGGCCCTAGAATAGATCCCTGTGGTACGCCAGAGGTCAGAGGGGTTGATGAAGAGGAGGACAGGTCGCCTATCATGACAGAAAAAGTTCTCCCAGACAGGTAAGATTTGAACCACTCAAGCACAGCTCCCTGGAGGCCAACCTGCTGAGACAAGCGGTTGATTAGTACCTGATGGTCGACGGTGTCAAAAGCTGCTGAGAGGTCTAACATCACCAGCAGTGCAGGGTTTTTTGCATCCAGGGACAGAAGAATGTCATTCTGTACTTTGAGCAGTGCAGATTCAGTGCTGTGACGAGCTCGAAAACCTGACTGAAATTTTTCAAACAGGTTGTTGAGTTCTAGAAACGATTGAAGTTGAGTAAAAACAATCTTTTCCAGGACCTTTGATAGAAATGACAGATGTGAAACTGGTCTGAAATTAGAGAGAGCTGTAGGATCTAGGCCTGGTTTTTTGAGAAGAGGCCTGACCACAGCATGTTTGAAAGCAGATGGCACAAAACCTGAAGATAGACAGCTGTTAATGAATGACAAAACACAAGGACCAATTACATCAAAGGATTGTTTGAACATTTTAGAGGGAATGATGTCCAGAGAACAGTTAGTTGGTTTCATCTGCTGAACCACCTTGGTGAGGTTAGGCAGTGAAACCAGGTCGAACTGGTCAAAAACAGCTGTGGTTATTGCAGACGCACAAGACTGGATGGTGTTGGATGAACTGACACTGGTGATTGGAGCAGACCTGAATGGACATGTTGGTGAAGGAAACAGAGGATGAGGAAGTGATGGGTAGGTTTGGTGTCAAGGAAAGAAACCAGGAAGGACAGATGGTGGTGGATTTTGCCAAGAGAATGGAAATGGCTATAGTCAATACCTATTTCCAAAAGAGGGAGGAACATAGAGTGACCTATAAGAGTGGAGGAAGGAGTACACAGGTCGACTACATTCTGTGTAGAAGAGGAAACCTGAGGGAGATTGGAGACTGTAAGGTTGTGGCAGGGGAGAGCGTGGCCAGACAGCATCGGATGGTTGTGTGTAGAATGACTGTTGTTGCGAAGAAGAGAAAAAGAGTAAAATCAGAGAAGAAGACCAAATGGTGGAAGCTAAAGAAGGAAGAATGTTGTGAGAAATTCAGAGACGAGCTGTTAAAGGCTCTGGGTGGTAAGAAAGAGCTTCCAAGTGACTGGGCTACTACAGCAACAGTAATTAGAGAGACAGGTAGGAAGGTACTTGGTGTGTCATCTGGACAGAGAATGGATGATAAGGAAACCTGGTGGTGGAATAGTGAAGTGCAGGACGCCATTCAAAGAAAGAGATTAGCCAAGAAGAAATATGACAGTGAGAGGAC
Organism: Garcialebias charrua; assembly: GCA_038048925.1. Lineage (NCBI taxonomy): Eukaryota > Metazoa > Chordata > Actinopteri > Cyprinodontiformes > Rivulidae > Garcialebias > Garcialebias charrua. Next base: position 24,822 of record JBBPBX010002098.1, on the reverse strand, counting down.
TGAAGAGAGGAGACATGAATATAAGGAGATGGGACGTAGAGCAAAGAAGGAAGTAGCTAAGGCAAAGCAGAGGGCGTACAATGAGTTGTATGGGAGACTGGACACCAAAGAGGGCGAGAAGGACTTGTACCGATTGGCAAGACAGAGGGATCAGGCTGGAAAGGATGTGCAGCAGGTTAGGCTTATTAAAGATGGGAATGGGAATGTTCTAACAAGTGAGGAGAGTGTGATGGGTAGATGGAAGGATTACTTTGAGGAGCTAATGAATGAAGAGAATGAAAGAGAAAGAAGAGTGGAGGTCATACAGACTGTGGACATGGAAGTGGGAAAGATTAGTGAGGGTGAAGTCCGGAAAGCTCTGAAAAGAATGAAGAAGGGGAAGGCAGTAGGACCTGATGACATACCAGTGGAGGTTTGGAAATGTCTTGGAGAGATGGCAGTGAGGTTTTTGACTCAAATATTTAATGGAATATTTGAGGGTGAGAAAATGCCTGAAGAATGGAGAAGAAGTGTGCTGGTTCCCATTTTTAAGAACAAGGGTGATGTACAGAGTTGTAGCAACTACAGGGGAATTAAGTTGATGAGCCACACAATGAAGATCTGGGAGAGAGTTGTGGAAGGAAGGCTTAGACAAGAGGTGACTATCTGTGAGCAGCAGTATGGTTTCATGCCAAGAAAGAGCACCACAGATGCATCTTTGCTTTGAGGATGTTGATAGAGAAGTACAGAGAGGGTCAGAAAGAACTCCATTGTGTGTTTGTGGATTTAGAAAAAGCATATGACAGGGTGCCAAGAGAGGAGGTGTGGTATTGCATGAGGAAATCTGGAGTGGCAGAAAAGTATGTTAGACTGGTACAGGACATGTATGAAGACAGCAGGACATGTATGAAGACAGCAGGACATGTATGAAGACAGCAGGACATGTATGAAGACAGCAGGACATGTATGAAGACAGCAGGACATGTATGAAGACATCAGGACATGTATGAGACAGCAGGACAGTGGTGAGATGTGCTGTGGGAGTGACAGATAGCTTCAAGGTGGAGGTGGGAGTGCATCAAGGATCGGCTCTGAGCCCCTTCTTGTTTGCTCTGGTGATGGACCGACTAACAGATGAGGTCAGGCAGGAATCCCCATGGACTATGATGTTTGCAGATGACATTGTGATCTGTGGTGAGAACAGGGAACAGGTGGAAGAGAACTTGGAGAGGTGGAGGTATGCACTTGAAAGAAGAGGAATGAAAGTCAGCCGTAGTAAGACAGAGTACATGTGTGTGAATGAGAGGGAGGCCAGTGGAACAGTGAGGCTACAAGGGTCAGAGGTCACAAAGGTGCAGGACTTCAAGTACTTGGGGTCCACTGTCCAGGAAAATGGGGAATGTGGTAAAGAGGTGAAGAAGAGAGTCCAGGCAGGATGGAGTGGATGGAGAAAAGTTTCAGGAGTGATTTGTGACAAAAAGGTGTCAGCAAAGGTCAAAGGAAAAGTTTACAAGACAGTGGTGAGACCAGCTATGTTGTATGGTCTGGAGACAGTGGCATTGACAAAAAGACAGGAGAAAGAACTGGAAGTGGCAGAAATGAAGATGCTGAGGTTCTCCTTAGGAGTGACAAGGATGGATAAGATCAGGAATGAGATCATCAGAGGTACAGCACATGTTGAACAACTGGGAGATAAAGTTAGGGAGGCCAGACTGAGATGGTTTGGACATGTCCAGAGGAGGGACAGTGGGTATATTGGTAGAAGGATGTTAGAAATGCAGCTGCCAGGAAAAAGACACAGAGGAAGGCCAAAGAGGAGATATATGGATGCAGTTAGAGAGGACATGGAGGTAGTTGGAGTGAGGACAGAGGATGCAGAGGACAGAGACGGAGGAGGATGACTCGCTGTGGCGACCCCTGAAAAGGGAAAAGCCGAAAGAAGATGAAGAAGAAGATGAACATTCACTTGCACTGTGAAGAATTACTTATTTAAAATTATATAAATAAATAAAAAACACACCCAAAGCTGTTTTAAAGAACGTGTAAAGTAAAATTAAATTTGTGTTTTGAGTTTGTCACACGGCATAAATATGTGTCATTAATCACCCATATAAATCTGACTGATTAAAAACATTGTTTACCTTATAAAATGAAGTCTCAAAAATCATGAAAAAACATGATTTTGCCTTGGTCTCAAACGCTAGGGGCGTGTCAGCGCGTGGGCGTGGTTTCAGCACAGTACTGTGCCGTGTCCTGCCCCCTGAGCTGACTGTGTGTGGAGAGGCAGACGGGAGCAGCAGTAAACCTGCTCTGTTTTTATCTGAGTTCTGGCTGTAACAGCAGCTCATTTTTCCAAGAGTTACGCTGTTTTTAGTGCACAAACAACTCTGGTTTTGTTTTTAAAGTTGAGGACACATAACTCCGCTGTTATGTGTTTAATAATAAGCGCTATTTTAGAAGATGAGCAGCGGACTCGCTGCACCCGGTCCGACCCGGTCACCTCGCATGCGGGGTCTGTGTTGGTGATTAAAATAAAGAGTAATCACGTTGATAAGTTATCTCATCTGTGTCAGCAGAGTCACTGCGTTTCACGGCGCGCGTGGCAGGATTTCAGCTACACGCGGATCGCTCACACACACATGCGGCGGGGGGGCGCGGAGGTGCGCTGAGGTGCAGGTGGCATGTGGTCGCTCCAGCAGCACGCCTGGGTTTGTTTGACTCCCTCCTGCGTCTCAATGTCACAATGGAGCGGCTGCAGTCCTCCATACGTAAAAGGAGTGAGAGTACTGGAGGGAGACGGTCGGTAGCGAGTGAACGGCTCCACCGAAGAACGCATTTATACGACTGGAGCTGCAGGGGGTGGGGCTTGTTACCGTGTGACGAAACACGGTAACATTTAAACCACGCCTAAAAAATCCTGAAACAGAAATATCTTTATACACACCCTGATGCATGCTCAATAATCCAGGTAGAAAAATCTAAAAAAGCTAAGTCTGGTCCTCTGGACATTCAAAAAAACAAAAAAACAAAACAAAGCAAAAAATTGTAGAAACGTTTCGTCTTTCGTCCGAAAGACTTCCTCAGTCTGAGGTGCTGGGTTCAGCTCAGTCTTATAAATAGCACCCTCTCACAGTGTTACACAACCAGTTGGCTGATGACAGCCTGAAACCAGCTGCTCACATGATCAAGGAGGACCATCAGCCTAACAATGGATCGTTAGCACCCTGATGGTTGTTTGCTATTCACAGAGGGCTGAGTGATACCAGCAATCACAGCATTGTAGGAGGGGGACAGTTGAACTCGGAGGCCTCCACCCCTGTTTAATGATGGGCGGTTTCTTTTCACAAAGATGGCCTCCTTTACTCCTCTCTCAAACCATCGTTCCTCTCTATCAAGGATGTGAACATCTTCATCCCTGAAAGAGTGACCGCTGGCCTGGAGATGAGTGTAGACTGCAGAGTCCTGACCTGATGATGTTGATCTTCTGTGCTGGGCCATCCTTTTGGCCAGTGGCTGTTTAGTTTCCCCGATATAAGACTGATCACAGCCCTCCTGACACTGAACAGCATACACAATGTTACTCTGTTTTTGCCGGGGGACTGGATCTTTGGGATGAACCAGTTTTTGCCGTAATGTATTTTGAGGTTTAAAAGCCACTGGGACGTTGTGTTTAGAAAGTCTACACTCATCTCCAGGCCAGCGGTCACTCTTTCAGGGATGAAGATGTTCACATCCTTGATAGAGAGGAACGATGGTTTGAGAGAGGAGTAAAGGAGGCCATCTTTGTGAAAAGAAACCGCCCATCATTAAACAGGGGTGGAGGCCTCCGAGTTCAACTGTCCCCCTCCTACAATGCTGTGATTGCTGGTATCACTCAGCCCTCTGTGAATAGCAAACAACCATCAGGGTGCTAACGATCCATTGTTAGGCTGATGGTCCTCCTTGATCATGTGAGCAGCTGGTTTCAGGCTGTCATCAGCCAACTGGTTGTGTAACACTGTGAGAGGGTGCTATTTATAAGACTGAGCTGAACCCAGCACCTCAGACTGAGGAAGTCTTTCGGACGAAAGACGAAACGTTTCTACAATTTTTTGCTTTGTTTTGTTTTTTTGTTTTTTTGAATGTCCAGAGGACCAGACTTAGCTTTTTTAGATCTTTATACACAGTTTGATCTATAACTCCAAAATTAATTGAGCTACAATTTTGAGACTTTTTACTCATTTACAAGATTACAATTATGACATTTATAATGTTTATTGAAGAAAATGATGAAATTCACTTTACACGGTCTTTAAATGTTTGTTCATGTGAACAAACTGAGCAGGGAGAATATTATGGCAGATGTGTTTTCACATGGCAACAGGTGGTATTTTTAGAGTTTCATAAATCATCTTACTCAGAGAGCTCGGGGAAGTTCCTGTAAACCAGGTACATGAGCGAGGCAGCGCTCGCAAAGATGGCCGCCAGAATAAGCAGGGACATGCGCGTTGAGCCTCCAATACTTTGCTGAGCCTCTGCAAGGAAAAGAAAAATACGTTAACAAGTATTAATTGTGATTTAAAGCTGACAAATTCACTCCCTGGGGAGTTTTGTGGAGAATGATAATAGTTTTTCTCAAAGAAACATATTTTACTATGGTAATCTTCATGTTGGGATTAGATTAAACAGACTCAGTAATAAAAAGGACAGTTTCCAATGCAGACGTTTGTTTTCTAAACACATAACCTGCATTCAAGGACTAAGTGTCCTTGGGTGTCCTGAAAGGCGCTTTTTAATAAAATGATGATGATTATTATTATTATTATTCAGAATCATATGGTAAATTATAAAAATGTACATGTTTCATGTTACACAAATATATATATATATATATACACATATATATATATATATATATATATATATATATATATATTAGGGGTGCACCGATTTCAATTTTCTGGCCGATCACCGATTACCGATTTTTAGAAAGTCTGACCTGCCGATTCCGATTTTGGCCGATACCGATTTTCAGGTGTTAAAAGGTCAAAATGCACCCTAAATTTTCAGGATTTTCCAACCTTTGTTGAGGCAGATGAAATCGGTAGATAAAATCGGCTTCTCATTTAAAGATCGGCCGATCACCGATCTCCCCAAATTAAGGAAATCGGAGCCGATCGATCGGCCAGCCGATTTATCGGTGCATCCCTAATACATACATATACATACATATACATACATATACATACATACATATATATATACATACATATACATATACGGTACATACATATACATACATATACATACATACACACATATACATACATATACATACATATACATATACATACATATACATATACATACATATACATATATTAGGGCTGGGCCATATCATATCGTTACCGATAATACCGGTATAAAAAGCTTGCCCGGGCAAAAATCTTATATCATGATATGCTAATTTCATGACGTAATACGTCAGGGCGCCCCGCCCCTTAACACCCGAGCGCTTTAAACAACTGCGCACATCCCCTCCAACAGTCTGTACTGGTGTAAAACGCTAATTAGTTACTGCTAAAATGTTAAAAACAACGCGCGCGCGTCTCAGCTTCTCTCCCCCCCTGCTCTGCAGGCATAGACAGCTGTCCCCCCTCCCCGCTCCGCTCTGAGCAGCCGTGTCCTCGCTGTAAACTGTGTTACAAACACGCGCGGCTCCACAGTCACTCCTGTGATGTTTCTCTGCACGCTCAATAACCTTGCTGGTTTGTAGCAGACGTTGCTTTATTGTTTAAGCTGCACAAATACACTTAACAGACTGCATGATCCTCCACCGCTCCGTTCTGACTTTCTTTCACACCCGAATCTGCGCGCCTACGTCACGCTCTCACTCGCGGTGCGTTCACTGGCACTCTGTATTATACATGCACAACACTGCTGTATACATACGGGAGCCAAGATGGTGTAGTGGCTAAGGCTTTTGACTTGGGACCCGAAGGACGCGGGTTCGCGCCTCGGCCACTACACACCTTGGGGTGTCTATGAGTGCACATCTAATTCTCCAGCTCCCCGAGCGCTGACTACGGCTGCTCGCTGCACCACCTGGTGGTGGTTGAGTTAAAGGCAGAAGACCAATTTCGTCTGTCAAGTATGGGAAACATACACAGATGACAAATGTGACAAATTATTATTATTATTATTATTACAACTCCATCAGAGACAGATCAGTTAAAAAAAATGAATCAGAGGAATGACACAAACTTCATTTTATTTAGGCTAGTTGTTTTAGGAAACTACACCTGCACTTTAAAAATGATTGTTATTTAGATTGGAAAAAGTCTGCACAAAATATAGATAAAAAAACCACCACAAAAACTAAAGTGCAGGTGTAGTTTTACTTGGAGACTAAATACTTTACTAAATAAAGTAATTTCAGTAAAATTACCCCTTGTTGTTTTTAAAAATTTTATATAATACTGCAAAGCAACATGTTAAGTTAATTTTGTCAAATAAATACATTTGATTTTTTTTTTTAGGTTATATCACGAAATTTATCGTTATCGTGATAATACTCTGAAATATCACGATATAATTTTTGAGCCATATCGTCCGCCCCTAACATATACATACATATACATACACATACATATACATATATATACATATACATATATATACATATACATACATATACAGTACATACATATTAGGCATGTAACGAGATCTCGTTGTACGAGATCTCGCGATATTAAACTCCCGTGATATCTCTCGTTGATAGGTAACGTTGTTTCGCGAGACGCTAATGCTAGCGCTAGCAGAGCTCCTAGCAAGTCAGTGTCACGGACAGCATGGCTTCGCCGGATGAAGTTGCTATAGAAGACGCCCCAACTACTGATGGAAGGTCCCGGTGCCGCAGACGCCTCTACATTGATGGAGGGTCCCGGCGCTGCCGAAGCTGCCCCGAATGTAAAGACACACGCGTAAACACAGGTGTGATCAATGTTGCCAGATAGAGTCCCACCCACCCAAAGCACTCTTTACCCGCAAAAGTCAGAAGGAAAATCGCGGTGAACCGCCCAATTTGGCAACACTGGTGAGTGACGGCTGCAGATTCAGTGCTGATACGGATATTTATGTTCAATTTTTGGAAAGTCCTGCGTGAATATCTATTTTTTTAAACAAAGTTGAACGTTCTAAGGTCTAAGGAGATTCAATCAGTAAAATGAAGACATCAGTTGAGTTTGTAATACATGTTAAAACAGAATAAAGTCAAAATCAAAGTCAACTTTATTGTCAGAACTGCAATATGTACAGGACATACACAGGACCGAAATTGCGTTTCTCTCAGTCCCTCGGTGCAACAGTAACCATCTAAACACTAAACACTAAAACATTTAATAAACATAAGCATAAAATAGTAAAAGTGTAACACTGTCCTGAGTTTTTTCATAATAGTATAAAAGTATGAAAATTTACACCAACACTGAAACACCAAACACCCCTGAAACACCAAACACCCAATGAACATAAGCATAAAATGAAATAATAAAAGTGTAATACTGTCCTGAGTTTTTGCATAGTAGTATAAAAAGTATAAAAAGTATATCTATAAAATAAACTGAAGGTTCTAGCATTGACATTTGCAAAGAGTGGCACAGCAGCATATAAGTTAATGTACACAGTATATGTATGAGGTAGTTGATGTTGGTATAGAGGCAAAGTGGCATATGCAGTGAGGCACATAAGGCACATTTGGCATCCTTAGATAAGGCTAGTCAGAGAATGCTGTATATGTATCTGCAGTAGTGTAGATAAAAGTAGTGTAAATGTAAACAGTAGTAATAAATGTAAAGCAGTAGTAATAAATGTAAACCGTATTAATAAATGTAAACAGTGAATGTAAACAGTAGTATGACTATAGGCAGTAATGTAATACAAACATTAGTGCAAATATGAGAAGTAGTGCAAACTGAATGAGTACATGACCGAGAGTTTAGTGAATAACCCGTTTGATGACACAGGGTCCAGTGTTAAAAACTTTGTGTTGAGTGGTAATGTGTGAGAAAGTTTTTTGTGTTAAGGCAGTTCAAATGGGAGGGGAGGCAGAGCAGGCAGAGTGTTTAGCATTCTGACTGCCTGATGAACAGAGCTGTCTCTCAGTCTGCTGGTTCGAGCCTGGAGACTCCTCAGTCTCCTCCCTGATGGCAGCAGTCTAAAGCGGCTGTGTAGTGGGTGTGTGGGATCACCTGCCATGCGTGGCGCACGAGCCGCCACTGATACACGTACATGTACGGTAATGAACAGTTACCATGTTACCAAGCACTTCACCTATCCTAACACAGCTACATACTGTAATTTTAATAAAACATCAATAACAAATAAAAAATTAATTTCTTACTTTGAGCTGCAGCTTGTCTCGTCTGTTTGCATGTTAGCTCGTTGCACGTCTGAGCTCCCCAGCTTCGTTCTGCACCTCGCGGTCCACTCGGTCCAAACTGTTCACAGGAAGGACTGTTAGTATGTTAACTCCATACATTTGGAGCCAGAAAAAGAATTTAATAACTTACCGAAAGCCATTTCTCCGCGGTGTTCGTCCATCCAAACGAGCTGCCCGCGTTAGCTGCTGTTAGCTCTGCGTTAGCTACGCTCGTTAGCATGTTAGTTCATCCAAAAGGGTGTCGGCGCTCGCTGTTTCTCCGCGTTAGCTCGGTGTCCCCCGACATCTTAGACTGCCAGGCAGACATTGAGGCGAGCTCCCGGCCGCAGATGGCCTCTCCGCGGCTTGTTGGCTTGGTGTCTTTGCCCGCGTTAGCTCCGCGTTAGCTGCGCTCGTTAGCATGTCAGGTGGCGTTGTGGGAGCGATCGCGGCTGCTGCTCCGGGCCTGAGACGTCCACAGAGTTCACCGAGTGTTTCCAGCTAATTTATCCGTATGAGGACAACCCTGATGGGACACACGGTCCTCCAAAGCCGGCTGCCGAGTGCCGAGACTGGAACTAAATGTAAAATGGCGGACCCTGCGCATTTCCGGAAACGGCCGGAAGCTGCGCAAATATGATTAAAAATTATAATTTTTATAATTATTATTATTTATAAAGCCTTTAAAACAACCACAGCTGCAACAAAGTGCTATACACATGAAATTATGAACATTTAAACAAAAACAAAGAAAATATATATGTATGTATTTTTTCCTTTAAAAAAAAAGGATTACCTCGTAAATTCAGAACCTCGTAAGTTGATGTGCTCGTAAATCGGGGACTACCTGTACACCAGATGTGGTGGAACAAAATTGTGTACACGGAATCCCAGTTACATCCAAAAAAGTATAAATTGTAAAGAAAAACAATAATAAGATCTCTAAGATATGAACTAAGAAAAAACATTAAACTAAGAATGCACTAAGCACTAGGAGTGACAAGGATGGATAAGATTAGTAATGAGATAATCAATTCAGTTCAATTTATTTACATGTACCGTATATAGCGCCAAGTCACAACAGAAGTTGTCTCAAGGCACTGAATAGAAACATTCATATATAAAATAATAATTTAACATTATTTATTTGAGGAGCAGACTGCTTTGAGTTTAACTCCATCACAGAACTCTCATCTTGAACAAGCATGAAGGTGACAGTGGAAAGAAAAAACTCCCTCATGAGGAAGAAACCTTTAGCAGAACCAGGCTCAGGACAAGCGGTTATCTGCTTCGACCGGCTGGGTTTGGTAGGAACAAATACACAATGGCAGGTCAAGAATCACATGTTAAGATAGAAATGGTATAATCAGAGGTACAACACTGGTTGAACAGCTGGGAGATAAAGTTAGAGAGGCCAGACTGAGATGGTTTGGACATGTCCAGAGGAGGGACAGTGGGTATATTGGTAGAAGCATGTTAGAAATGCAGCTGCCAGGAAAAAGACAAAGAGGAGATACATGGATGCAGTTAGAGAGGACATGAAGGTAGTTGGAGTGAGGACAGAGGATGCAGAGGACAGAGATGGAGGAGGATGACTCACTGTGGAGAAAGAAGAAAAAGAAGAAGATATGTATGTAAACCGCACCCCCTTTCATTTGAGGACACTTTTGTGTTGGTCATAGTATGACAGTTTGAACACGGTTGGGATTGCAAGTGCAGAATTAGATTGGTTCCATTCCTACCTGAGTGACAGAAGCTTTTGCATTAATGTTGACCCTGGCCCTGTCCCCTTTAGTTTTCAACCATGTACGTGGAACATCTAAGAAGTTCTGGGTCTGTGATCGAAGGTCACGGGCAGCAGAGTATTTAGTTAAAAGCTGACAAAGGTATACAGGAGCCATTTAAAGCTCTGTACGTGAGCACAAGGACTTTAAAACGGATTCTAAACTCAACTGGGAGCCAGTGAAGTGAAGACAGAACTGGAGTGATGTGGCAGTATTTACTGGATCTAGTGAGAAGTCTGGCAGCTGCGTTCTGAATCACTTGTAGGCGTGATACAGAAGACTTGTCCAGGCAAATAAAAAGGATATTACAGTATCCAGACGCGATGACACAAAAGCATGAATAATTTTCTCTAGGTCAACTCTGGAGACCATAGGTCGTATTTTAGAAATGTTTTTTAAATGAAAGAAACAAGAATGGGAAATAGTCCTAATGTGAGACTCAAAACCCAATGATGATTCAAATGCGACTCCTAGATCTTTTACTTTTACTTTGGCTGCTGGGCAGAAAGTGGTCATTTTCTGATTGATTTTAGAGTGAAGGTGACTGGGAGCAGAAATCAAAGTCTCTGTCTTACTGGTGTTTAAAACCAAGAAGTTACTGGCGAGCCAGTCACTTATACGGGACAAGCATTGGACAAGGATGGATAACATGTCCAGCTGGTGTGGTTTGTTGGTGGTTGGTGTGGTGGACTGACAGCTTCTGTTTTCACTGTAGCTGCTTTCTTTGGAGTCTATTCTGAGAAAACATTGTCTTTCGTTTAATTGTTATGCTGATGATCGCCAGATTTATCTTTGCTTTAAAACCAAATAATGTATTTTTTTCCATTAAAATGTCTTGCTTGGCTTGTCATCCAAGCCTTAATAACATTAGACTTGGATGGCTTCATATTAGATTGAACTGAATTGAAATTAATTGAAATGTTTTATGCTTTAATGATAAAAAAAAAAACTCAAGTTATTGTGTTCAGCCCTAGCTCTACTGCTGTGTCTCTCATTTTAACCTTGGCTCTCTTAAGCTAGATCTTAAGTAATCCTTACAAATCTGGGGATAATTCTGTCAATGTCAATGTCAATTTATTTATATAGCTTGTAAAACAAGAAAGTTGACCAAGGTGCTTTACAATTTAGTGAACAATAAACAAATAGATCGTATGCCACTTAGGAAAAACAAGAAAATTAATAATGCAAATAAATAAAGAAAGGAACTGTCCAGATGACCTGACTGAAAATTGTTGATGAGGGAGAGGGCAGACATCGGAGGAGGGGTCGTGCCAAAGAAAACATCTTAGCACCAACATAACTGGTTAGTTTGACTTTTGAGTAAGCTGTTGGGGGAAGAATCAGTTTGGTGTTGTGTGTTTCCTTGACTGATGAAGCCTTCTGGATGGAAGGTGAAACGTTTCAGCACAAAAAAACAAAAAAAAAAGAAAGAAAGAAACGGATGACTTAACTGAAAATTGTTGGATTGTATACCTGGATTATTGAGCATTAACTTTGTTGGTTAATAATGAAATACAACACAACAACAAAAAAATTAGGTATAACTGGATCTCAAACTCTTCATGGATCAAATGCCAAAGAAAAAAGATATTTTGAGTAAAGATAAAAAATTTAAAAAAGTCTCAACAGTCTCTGAAGTCTTTAAAGTCAAAGTCAAAGTCAACTTTATTGTCAGATCTGCAATATGTACTGTACAGGACATACACAGGACCGAAATTGCGTTTCTCTCAGTCCCTCGGTGCAACAGTAAACATCTAAACATTGAAACACTGAAACATATAATAATAGACATAAGCATAAAATAGTAAAACTAACACTGTCCTGAGTTTTTTGCATAGTGGTATAAGAGTATGAAAATTTACACCAACTCTAAAACTAAAACATTAAACATTTAATGAACATAATACTGTCCTGAGTTTTTGCATACTAGTATAAAAAAAAGAGTATAAAAAGTATAACTAAAATAAACTAAAGGTTTCTAGCATTGACATTTGCAAAGTGGCAAAGCAGCGTATGAGTTAATGTACACAGTATATGTATGAGGTAGTAGTTGATGTTGTTATAGAGGCAAAAAGTGGCATATGCAGTAAGGCACATTGGGCATCCCTAAATAAGACCGTTCAGAGCACACTGTATATGTATCAGCAGTGGTGTAGATATTAGAGTAGTGTAAATGTAAACAGTAGTAATTACATGTAAGCAGTAGTAATAAAAGTAAACAGTATTAATAAATGTAAACAGAGAATGTAAACAGTATTATGATTATAGGCAGTGATGTAATACAAACATTAGTGCAAGTATGAGAAGTAGTGCAAACTGTATGAGCACATGACCGAGAGTTTAGTGAATAACCCGTTTGATGACACAGAGTCCAGTGTTAAAATCTTTGTGTTGTGTGGTAATGTGTGAGAAAGTTTTAGTGTTAAGGCAGTTCAAATGGGAGGGGGGGCAGAGCAGGCAGAGTGTTTAGCATCCTGACTGCCTGATGAACAGAGCTGTCTCTCAGTCTGCTGGTTCGAGCCTGGAGACTCCTCAGTCTCCTCCCTGATGGCAGCAGTCTGAAGCAGCTGTGTAGTGGGTGTGTGGGATCACCTGCCATGCAGTGGGCTTTCCGAGTGAGGCGTTTGCTGTGTAAGTCCTGCAGTGAGGGCAAGGAGGTGCCCACGATCTTCTCAGCTGCTCTCACAATGCGCTGGAGGCTCTTGCGGCAGGATGCAGTACATGCACCAAACCACACAGTGATGCAGCTGGTCAGGACACTTTCTATGGCACCTCTGTAGAAGGTGCTCATGATGGGGGTTGAAGCTCCAGCCCTTTTCAGCTTGCGGAGAAAGTAGAGACGCTGGTGAGCCTTCTTTGCCAGTGCTGCAGTGTTCCTGCTCCAGGACAGGTCCTTTGAGACGTGCACTCCCAGGAACTTGGTGCTGTCTACTCTCTCCACTGCGGTGCTGTTGATGGTCAGAGGGGCATGTTGGGCATCCTTCTTCCTGAAGTCCACAACAATCTCCTTTGTCTTCTCCACGTTGAGAGTGAGATTGTTGTGTCCGCACCACAAGGCCAGGCGGCTCACCTCGTTCCTGTAGTCCGTCTCATCGTTGTTGCTGATGAGACCCACCACTGTTGTGTCGTCCGCAAACTTGATGAAGTGGTTGGAGCTGTACGATGGTGTGCAGTCGTGTGTTAGCAGGGTGAATAGAAGGGGGCTCAGCACACATCCTTGTGGGGCCCCTGTGTTCAATGTGATGGTGCTAGATGTGTTACTCCCGACCCGCACTGTCTGTGGTCTCCCGGTCAGGAAGTCTAGCAGCCAGTTACACATTGAGGTGTTCAGCCCCAGACTGTCCAGTTTAAGGATGAGCTGTTGGGGGATGATGGTGTTAAATGCCGAGCTGAAGTCGATGAACAACATTCTAACATAGGAGTCCTTCGTGTCCAGATGTGTGAGAGCTGTGTGAAGGGCAGAGGAGATGGCATCGTCGGTTGAGCGATTAGGTCGGTATGCAAATTGGAAGGGATCCAGGGAGTCAGGGAGGACAGATGTGATGCTTTTCATGACTAGCCGTTCAAAGCACTTCATCAGGATGGGGGTGAGTGCTACTGGGCGATAGTCATTGAGGCATGCGGGCGTTGCCTTCTTTGGGACAGGGATGATGGTGGTGGCTTTGAAACAGGTGGGGACGATGGCCTGGCTCAGTGAGATGTTAAAGATGTCCGTGAAGACCGCTGCGAGTTCCCCTGCACAGTCCTTCAGCACACGACCAGGTATGTTGTCAGGACCAGAGGCCTTCCGGGCGTTAATCTTGATGAATGATCGCCTTACGCTGTCTGAGGACAGCGTCAGCACCTGGCCATCAGGAGAGGGGGGGAGTTTATGTGCTGGTGTGCTGTTACTTGCCTCGAACCGAGCAAAGAACTCATTCAGTTCATTCAGCGCAGAGGCTGAGCTGTCACAGGTCTGGGGGGGTGGTTTGTAGTTTGTGATGGTCTGTATTCCCTGCCACAGACTGCGTGTATCCTTGCTGTCCTTGAAACGGTGAGCTATTTTCCTGGAATACTGCTCCTTGGCCTCTCTGATGCCCCGATCCAGGTTCTTTCTGGCTGCCCTCAGGCCCACCTGATCTTTCGCTTTGAAGGCAGCATTCCTGGCTTTCAGGAGTCTGTAAACCTCAGCTGTCAGCCATGGCTTCTGATTAGCCCGAACAGTGATGGTTTTGAGGTTGGTAACATCATCAATGCACTTGGTGATGTATGAACATACAGTCTGCTGCTTCCTTAGATAGAAAACTTTACTAATTGGCTTTTCTCTGTATGTGAATGTTCCTGTAAAGTGCCCTGAGACAACTTTGTTGTCATTTGGTGCTAAATAAATAAACTGAATTGAATGGATTAATTTAAAAACATTAGAAGAAAGCAAACAGAGAGCATAGAACAATAAAATAGTAAATCAATTCACACTGGGTTAAATGTCATAAAGGAATGTGATCTGGTGATCTTATGTGATCTTCTTAACATCTGCAGTCCAGTAAGAGCACTCCAGCCACTCCGGCCTACCATGCAGTTCCATAAATGTTAAGAATTTTAGACTCTGATTTTAAGTTACTCTGTTCTGCAGAAGAAATCTAAAAACTTCTTCCAGTTAAAGTAGATAGAAAAACTGAAGTCAATGATGACCTGACATGGAGAAAATTACCCATGAATCACAACTTGATTTGACTATTTGCACTTTATGTTGGGGTCAGTCAGGTCTCCCTTTCACTTCTCCAGCTTGTTCAAAATGCTGCATCTGGCCTTTTAACAGAAACTCGAAGGTCTGAGGACATCTCGCCTGTCTTGTCCTCACTTCACTGGCTCCAGGTTTGCCACAGAATAGATTTGAAATGTCTCTTGTTGACTTACAGCGGCATAAATGGCCTTGCACCCTCCTATCGCTGAATTACTTCAATCTTATATTCCTTCTCAAGCACTGAGATGATCTGATCAGCTGCCATGGATGTCTTGAAAACTAGACTGAGCTCAGAGGAAATCAGGTTTTGGATGTGGCTCCTAAACTCTGGAACAATCTGTTCTCCAACATTAGACATGCTCTTCACTTCCTGTTTTAAATGTCTTTTAAACACACGTTTGTTCTCACTGACATTTAACCCAGTGTGAGTTGATTTACTATTTTATTGTTCTATGCTCTCTGTTTTCTTTTGATGCTTTAAATTAATTTGTTTTATAGTTTTTATCTCTGCCTTTAGTGTTGTTGTTATTCAGCACTTTGGTTACAACTTGCTGTTTTTAAATGTGCTTTATACATAAACTGACTTAAATTGACTAACAACACTTTCTAGTTGTCATAATACATGAAAGTATAGTTTCCTCTAATCGTTGGGGTTGCCAGTGCGGTGGCGAAGATTAATCCACAGTGGTCAAGGCCACCATCGACCACCCCCTGGCTCCGCCATTGCACCTGATGGTGGATAAAAACTGTCATTCTGCTCCACCTTGGACAAAAAACAAAAAAAAACTTTCTGCAAAATGTAACTCCTACCCACTTGAATATCATACACCCAAAACAAATTACCCAATCAAGGTTTACTTGCAATCCCTGTTAAATTCCAGTTCAGAAAAACACTCATCTCGAAAACTATATTCACTATTCTAATCCTTAACTTAGACACTGATCAAATGATTTTAGTTCTGTGATTCAGATCAAGTTTGACGTTTGTTCTCAAGGTGGTGCTGAAAGCTCTGGATCCTGTCTTTGAAATAGAAAACCCACATGCTCCCAACATTCAAGGTGAGTTTATCCAAATTATTTACCGAGAAGTTTAAGAAACTTCATAAAACTGTAAAGAAATAACTATTTCTGTGAGATTGCAATCATCTGAGTGCAGAGTGACTTTGCAGAACTGTGCTGAAGAAGCTGAAACAAAGTTGTTAAAGCTAAAAGTAGCAAAGATAAAAGTATCAACTACAAGGTGAAGTAGCAAATGACTGCCTAAAAACTAAGTGTAGCCAATAGTTTGCTAAAATACAAAAGTAGACAAATGCCAGCTAAAGCTAAAAGTTGGAAATGGCCTAGTAGAACATAAACCTTCTGTCGGTCGTCTGGCCACGGTTTCTCTTTACCTTTTCAGTTCTTTTTATTCCCAGGTGGAGAGAAGACTCACTATGACTCAATAAAAATCGAGAAGAATACAGTTTTTACCATTTCATGTAGACAAGGCAGGAAGTTACAGGTTGTCATTGCTGAGGCTTCAGTCCGAACTGTCACAATGATGATCCCAACCACAGAACCCCCGAACTCAAGCAGTACCTCAGCGTTTCTTGGTGCTAGACTCCACCCTGGATAATGGGTGGAGTGCAACCTGAGTGTATCAGTGGGACAATTATGTGTAGACCATACTGGTCATAATTGGTTTAACTGATGACAACAGTGAGTGTGATGAAACTATCAAAAAATGTGCAAGTGAGCAGTAAGAGAAAAAAACAACTCCTAATTAGGGATTGGATCTGGGATAGCTCATCCTTGAACAGCTAGAACCAGCCATGTCCAGTCAGAGCCAGAACCAAGGTCAGTCTCTGGGCGGGCAAGGCAAGGACGTATCAGGGTCAACTGGAGGACATATCTAACACTGTAGGGGTCCTCCATTAGTAGCCTACAACAGGTCGTTCAATTTGTATACAAATAATGAAAGAGTCTGGATTGTGTTAAAAAAGGTTAGCTGAAACCTAAATGTGCCATTTGTTTTAGTTTTAGTGAAAATAAGAAAAGACTAGGCAGAGGCAAAACATAACTAACAGTGGAGGTGAAAGTGGCAAAAGACTGACTAAAAGCTAAGTAGAAAATGGTTGACATGAAGTTAAAACTAAATCTAAAAACACCAGGAGGAAAGTAAAAGTAGCAAAAGTTAGCAAAAAGTATCAAATGAGCTAGAAGGAAGGTAAAATTGTAAAAGGCAAAGGAAAATGGAAAGGAAAATGACAAATAAAATTAAAGGAAAATTAATCCAAAAGCTAGAAAGGTATCAATCCAAAGTAGAAAATGTTAGGTAAAGATAGCAACAGTGTAGCTAAAAGCATGAAAAACATTATCTAGAAGGTCAGATTAGCAAAATTGTATGCTAAAAGCAGCAAACTGTTAGGTAAGTGTCACCAAAGTTGGCTAAAATTATCAAAAAGCTAGCTTGGAGTATCAGAATGGCTAACAAGAAGATAATCGTAGCAAAAGTCTAGTTAAAGGCTAATAGTAGAAATGAATGATACAATTAGCATAAGAAGACTAAAATAGAGCAAGTTCAGGATAAATCAGCATTCACTCTATGATATTAAAGTGTTTCAGAAAACAAACAATAAAACCGAAACTATTTGTAATGTTTCTCTTTAGAGCTGATCACATTGACCAATATTCGGGTGAACTTCACTCATCTCTTCACACTTGGCGACACTCAGCTGAGCCGTAAACGCAGGAACCCACAGGAGAAGTATTACTATGCACTTTACAACATGGTGGTTCAGGGGAGCTGCTTCTGTAATGGACATGCCAGCCGGTGTGTTCCAGTGGATGGAGGACGAGGAGATGTGTTCACTCAGCCTGACATGGTACGAACTGTCACCAGTTGTGGCTTTTACATTAACTGATTGTGTTTTTATTGTAATCTTGTTAAAAATTGCATTTACTTTTATTTCTTCACGTTTTCATTCAGCACAAGTGACTGAATGCCTTCATCCTGTAATGAGCCTCTTAACAAGCTAGGTCTAGCATTATCATGGAAAAAAGGCTGACCTGACACACTACCAGGGGCAGGTTTGCATTTTACTCCTAGGCCTTTAAAGGTGTCTGGCCTGAATTTATCCACCATTTGATTACAGTAGCCTACTGTTATTATGATCCCATGGCTACTGAAACCATGGAGGGCACATGACCTCCAAGAGGAATTATGGGTACAATTTATATTCATTGTTAATCATTTCGGTTAGCTGTTTAACATTGTTCTTTTCATTATTAGTTTGTTCTTCTTAGCCTAGTGTATATGTTCATTATGTGTTAGGCTTTCAGTAGAGTAACCATGAGTGACCTGTGGGGTTCACTCTATAGGTTGTGCCTAT
This sequence comes from Garcialebias charrua, assembly GCA_038048925.1. Classification (NCBI taxonomy): domain Eukaryota; kingdom Metazoa; phylum Chordata; class Actinopteri; order Cyprinodontiformes; family Rivulidae; genus Garcialebias; species Garcialebias charrua. The sequence continues at coordinate 6,567 of JBBPBX010002098.1, read as the reverse complement.
CAAAGACACACCACCATTAACAATAAGACTTGGTGCATTGGGCAGCTATGTAAGCACCTGGGTGTGATGAAACAAAATATTTGTGGCAGTAGGGCCCTTATTAGTCTTCCATAAACAAATATTCATAAATTAACTGCAGCATTGTATAAGCAACAGGGTTCAAAGCCTGTGAAAAAAGTGGCAATTTATAGACCGGAAAGGACGGTAAATACATTGTCATGATGTTCAGAAACTATTAATATTTATAACCTCTTAACCACACATTGAGTATTCAGTTAAAATTACATTCTACTTTCAGGTTCATGGTCGATGTGTTTGCCAGCACAACACAACTGGAGAAAACTGTGAGAGGTGTCTACAGTTTCACAATGACTCCCCCTGGAGGCCTGGAGGAGAAAGCACAGCCAACATCTGCAGACGTAAATTTATTACAAATGTTTCTGCTTTTTATTTTGCACATATTTAATCCCTAATCCTAAATTTGTTTATATTTTAATTTAAATTTTGTTTTGGTTCACCACCATGAATGGCAGGCAGTTTTGTGGGAATTGACTCAGTGACAGTCACAGTTGATGTGAACAGCCTTCTGGCTTTTGCTTAATTAGTTTTCAGCCTCTATGTTTTTTCTCATTTTAGTCTGATAATGTTTTATTTTCTTTTTTAGGCTGTTATTGTCATGGTCACTCAGACTCGTGTCACTTCGATGCTTCTCGGTACGAAGCAACCGGTGGTGTCAGCGGTGGTGTGTGTGATGACTGCCGCCATGACAAGACTGGGCCTCAGTGTGAACGCTGTCGACCTTTTATGTATCAGGATCCACAGCGAGGGCTGGACGACCCTCATGCCTGTATATGTATGTTACACCTATTAAGCTGAGTTTATAGTCTTTGAGGGATGTCTATTTCATGTCTATTGACATAGGTGAATGACGAAAATTGCGTAGATTACCTTTCTCATCACCTACTGATACCCTGTCTTGTGCATTGCCCTCAGTAAGAACTACTTTATTACAGGGTATGAGGTGAGCATTGTGTGATTTGTCAGAATGAAAGTTACTTACTTACTAGTAAAAAAAGAAAAGAAAAAAAAGAATGAAAGTTACTTATGTAACTACGGTTCTATGAATCCCGGATGATTGCCAGAGGGCAGTGCTGAAAGCACTGAACACATGCACAGTTCAAGTACTAATACTAACATAGTCACAGCTGTGATATATCAGATAGGGGTGTAACGGTATGCTGAAATCACATTTCAGTTCAGTTCAGTTTCAAGGAGGGCTCGGTTCGGTTAATTTTCAGTACAAATAAGGCCAAAATAAAGACTTACAAAAGGTTTACTTTGAAAATATACCAAGTAAAAAAATGTGTGTATTAAACTAAATAAAAAATTTCCCTGAAGAGGAAGAAGACTCAACTGATCAGCTCTCGGTAGAGTTGCACTCGGGTCCAAAAATCCGAACCAACCCGGCCCCATCTTTTCAATCAAGCTTTTCACCCCATCTCTAGGGGAAAGCCCAGACAGCCTGCGGAGAAAACTCATTTCAGCCGCCTGTATCCGAGATCTTGTTTTTTCGTTCACAACCCAAAGCTCATGACCACAGATGAAGGTAGGAACGTAGATTGACCGATAAATTGAGAGCTTTGCCTTTTGACTCAGTTCTCTCATCACCACGACAGATGGGTACAGGCCCGCTTCACTGCCGACACCGCACCTATCCGCCTATCGATCTTCCACTCCATTTTTCCCTCATTTGTGAACAAGACCCCAAGATACTTTGTACTTAAATTCCTCCACTTGGGGCAGGGCCTCCTCCTCGACCTGGAGATGGCACTCTACCGTTTTCCGGCTCCATAGAGTCCGCACCCGAAAAAGGCACTTCCAGGGGTGGAATCCTCCACTTGCGGGACATCCATCTGCAGCTGTCTCACGGTCATACGTTCAATGTCCAGCATAGAGCTGTCACCTGACCCACTAGCTGCACTCTGAGAGGAAGAGAGAATGCCAATCTCCGAAGCCCAAGATGACAGCACCTCCTCCTCACCTAAAACGTGAGAGGCAGAGGCAGCCAAAGACATCATATTCCCCTCCGCAGCCAACTCAGGCATGGGTGGAGAAGAGAATCCAGTTGGTCCAATCAGACTTCCAGCATCGGATCGAACAAGAGGAACACACTGCCGAAGCCACAGAGCGCAAATGTCCAACATCCACGGTGACGCGCGGCTGAATAAAAGAGGCCGACTATCGGAGTTGAGGGGATGTTTGTCCTTTCATCGACCTCAAAGAGCATTAAAACCCTGTTTCTGTCTGCATTATGATTTGTTCAGACACAGACCACTCTGGCATGTCTGCTTTGGGATCTCACCTGTTTGGGTCGCCTGCCACGCACGTCTGCTGAGTGCAATGGCTGAATGAACGTCCATCTGGGTGATGGATTACTGCCTGGCAGTATACGTAGTCCCATCTGAAGCTTAACTGAACTTAATTTTACCTCTGTGAAATGACCACATGCGGCTGGTGAATGTATGGTAAGCCATGCTGTCATATAATTGGATTGCGGCTGATCCACTGACACAATCAAAAGCCCAACACAGAACTGGCCTGCCCATCCAGCATATCATCATGGTCTGGCCTGTCCCAAATTCGGGTCGGGTCAAGCTAGTCTTTGGGCCCAGGTTAGAAATGACAACTCTAACTCAGAGATGCCTCACCGATCCATAGGTCTCTAGTGTTTTTCATATTTCCGCGGTATGATATCATGATGATCAAACAGCTACTGTATTCCTGTGTTTGAATGTGATGTTGTTTTGATGATGTTTCAGCATGTGACTGCAACCCGGCTGGTTCCCTTAGTGGCGGTCTTTGTAATGCCTTGAGTGGACAATGCTTCTGCAAAGAAAACGTGGAAGGTCAGCGCTGCGATAGATGCAGACAAGGCTTCTTTGGTCTGAGGCAGGATAACCCAGCTGGCTGTCAAGGTAATGAGATGTTCTTTGCTCTTTTTACACTGTCTGAACTGGTTCGGCTATTCACATCGTTAAGGCTGGGCGATATCTCAATATTTTTAAAATATTAAGATAAAAAAATGTTGCTACATAAAATGAGACTATCTCGCTATAATCGATATAACCTGATGCATGCTCAATAATCCAGGTAGAAAAATCTAAAAAAGCTAAGTCTGGTCCTCTGGACATTCAAAAAACAAAACAAAACAAAGCTTTTTTTTGTTGCTTTGTATTTTTTTTTTTTTTTTTAACGGCCAGAGGACCAGACTTAGCTTTTTTAGATATAATCGATATAGTTTTATACTTGAAAATCCTCCTGCTGCCTTCTTTCTTCCACTCGCCTCCCTCCTTCTCCCTCTCCTTCCGGCCTGCAGGAGGTGGGCGGTGCTGTTTAGCACAAGTAAACACGGCAGATATGAAGAGCTGCTAGCTGCTGAGGGAAAAAAATTATGTTGTTTCGGAGCCAATTTGGATTTAGATTGTCAGATGATGGCCAGAAAAATGATTTCTGTAGACAATGCTGAAAATAGTCTCAACGAAAGGTTGAAACTGAATCTTTTTCACCATTTAAACAGCGGAGTGGAGCATGAACCGTGAAACGGCAGCTCAGAGTGTTTTTAGTCTGCTTCCTTAAAACAAACCATGGGTCCGAGTTTATTTAGCCGTGTTGAACTTTATGAGAGGAGCAGAGATAGATGTCAGACAAACTGACTCACTTCCTGTTTTCAAATCTGCTCTGAAGACACATTTTTTCTCTTTGGCTTTTAACACAGCTTGAAATGTTGGTTTTACTGTTTTTAAGTTTTTCTTTTATAGTTTTTACTGTTTGCTGTTTGATCTGGTAATTCATCACTTTTATGGTATTTGTTGAGTTTATAGTTGTATGCTTGTCTGTGTTGGTGTACAGCACTTTGGCCAACGGTGTTGTTTTAAAGTGCTTTATAAATAAAGTTGTATTATTGTATATTGTATTGTAACATTAATAAATCAACAGTTTATCATATCACTAAAGATATGGTCCTTAGCGGCTAACAAGATGGCTAATGCTTTAGCCGTCTCTTCCACAGCTGAGACTGACTGTGTCAATATGGTAAACAGCTGATTTATTAATGTCGCTACCTCTCTCTGCTCCTCTCATAAAGCTCAGCACGGCTAAATAAGCTCGGACCCTTGTTTGTTTTAAGGAAGCAGACTAAAATTAAGGACCATGGGAGACGGGCATTCTGTGTGGCTGCCCCCCGCCTATGGAACTCCCTCCCTGACTACCTGAGAGCTCCACAGTCACTGGTTGACTTTAAAAGCGGCTTGAAGACCTTTCTTTTTAAGCAAGCCATACTCTGCCTCCTCATAATTTTATCTTTGATCTTAGTTGATATTATTATTGATTTTACTTGTATTATCACTTGTTTTATTTTTGATTTTGTTGCACTTTGTAGCACTTTGAGATTTTTGTTAATGAAAAGTGCGTTATAAATTAAATTCATTATTATTATTATTATTATTATTATTATTATTATTACTAAAAATGCTCAGAGCTGCAACTTCACGGTTCTGAGTGGAGGCTCACATTACCACACTTCGCAAACACGCTGACTAACGTGAAGGCACCTTTCTATCTTATTAAGACACTCAAAGCTCTTTACACTACAATCTGTGCCCTCATTTACCCATTCATACAGCACAGTGGCACAACTGGTAGAGCTGCTGCCTCTCAGCGAGCAGGTCCCCGGTTCAAATCCCGGTCCGGGGGCCTTTCTGGGTGGAGTTTGCATGTTCTCTCTGTGCATGCGTGGGTTTTCTCCGGGTGCTCCGGTTTCCTCCCACAGTCCAAAAACATGCATGTTAGGCTGATTGGTAACTCTAAATTGACCCTGGGTGTGAGTGAGACAGGTCCCTCTTGTAAATGAGTCCCTGTGGCTCAACGAGGCTAGCCTGTATAAATAAAGGTTGAATGAATGAATGAAAAACTCTACTAGATCTCTACAAGGATGAATCAGTACTTTATCACATTCATACATCAATGGGATACACACTAGAGGCAATGAGGGGTTCCGTGTCTTGCCCAGGAACACTTCAGCATTTGACTGCTGGTGGAATCAAACCCCCAGTTCTCCCATTGGAGGAGACTGCTCTAGCCTCTCAGCCCCAGCCGTCCTCAGCTGAAGAGGATTATTGTTTAATATGTGTGAATAAATGTCTGAAAAATAAAGTAATGTATGCAAATAGTTTATTTTTTAGACATTTATTTTGTATAATTACAGCTGTGTGTTAATCAATGTTGCTGTATGACAACTAGGACAAAGCCTTGACTCAGAAATATATTTTTGTTATTATTTTATGGAAAGAAAAATATATTGAGATATATATCGTATATTGCAATTAAAATATCAAGATAATAATTTTGGTCCATATTGCCCAGCCCTACACATCAGCCACATCTTTATGCTGTCTTGTACTTAATTTCCAGACTATTGAGCGCACCTGAGTCCAAGCCCCACTCACTAACCGTCTTATTCTTTCTGCTTTTCCCTCTTCAGGGATGGCCACCGCAGGTCATCCTTTTCCATCTTGCTCTGTCCTCTGCATCCTCTGTCCTCACTCCAACACCTCCACATCCTCTCTAACAGCATCCATCCTATCTCCTCTTTGGCCTTTCTCTTTGTCTTATTCCTGGCAGCTGCATTTCTAACATCCTTCTAACAATACCACTGTCACCCAGAATTTTTTTTTCATTTACCCTTTATTTATGCAGGTAGTCTCATTGAGGTCCGTGTACATTCAGGCAGTTGGTTTTTTCATTTGAAACGAAAAATGAAAAAATGAAAAAACCACTTGTTTTTTCGTTTTTCGTTTATTGAACCAAAACAAAAACATGGATTACAAACCGTTATCCGATTTCCGATTTTGTGCACAAAACGAAAATGGAAAAAACGGATAACGACGGGTCAGTTTCGATTTTGTAATTTCTTTTATTGACAGCGGATATGACCCGGAAGTTCTCTCTGCCCCGCAAATGTGACGTGTCGAAGCATTTGTGTGCACATTTAAGAGTGTAGAATTCATTTGAGCATATTTACACAGAACAAACTTTGTATTGTTTAAAAAAACTCTTAACGTTGCAGGAAAAACCGGTATACTACGGAGCCCCCCAGGGTACGTGGGGAAAAAAAATTCTTGCGTACCCACGCAAAACTATTGCGAGATAAAAGGAATGTGGACCTTCTGAAATGAGCATGTCACGATAGCTCAACTGGTAACGCATCGGTTCGCCACTCCAAACCTCGCAGGATCGATTCCCACTTGGGACAATTATTATTTTTTTGATTATTTATTCATTCCAGATTAAAAAAACACAAGAAAACTATTTACAAAACAACAATAAAAACTTTCAATTATATAATCATTCCTCTTTCTTATTTTGCTTAATGGTTTTTAACTCATCCCTGAAATTCTGACACTGAATCACAGATGGACAGACAGAGCGCAGGCTGCCGCGTCGGCTCGAACAGCTGATTCCACGGAGCTTGAACATGAAATATACAACGGAAAATTACTTTTACCACTG
>JBBPBX010002097.1:83438-94143 GCA_038048925.1 Garcialebias charrua | reverse complement strand
ACGCCAGAGGAATATAGTATTTCTCAAAGATTACCTGTTTAACATCACTCTGTCAAAAAATAGTCACAGAGAGAAGAAATATGTTTATAAAAAAAGCTACATACTGCAACTTTAACCGCAGCGCAAAGGAACTTCAAAGGTGACCAGCAGAACGAGGAGCCGGGAGAAGACGCGCGGCTGGCTCAATGGGCAGAGGAGTTATGCCTCCTACCCACTGCCCCCTTTGTCGAGCGGCCGAAGCGGCCGGATAACACCGGTTTACATTCAAAGTCTATGGAGGAGACGCGTGGAGTCACGGCGAACAAGGAAGCGGCGAGATTCGAGTGATCGAAGCGGCGCGACGGCAGCCTGCACACGCACGCGCGCGTCGCCGTCGAGCCGCAGACGTCCCAAATGTTGATCTCTGGCGGCTCGACGCATCCGGCAAACAGTCGGGAGAGCCTCGCTATCTGATTACACAACCACAACGGGACTTTTTTCGGACTTTTTAAACTCACCGGATCGAGCCTCCAGGAATTGGACCCAAACTCCGGTAAGAAACGTGGCATTTTTACAGTTGCTGCTGACAGGCTGCTGTACTCTCCAGTGTAGATCACCCCAAACATAAAAAAAAGTTTTAATCTCATCGAAGACCGTCGGAGGTGCAGTTAAAACAACAACTGAACCCGGAAAACAAGCCAGAGACCCCTCCCTCTGCTACCCCCTAGTGTACGTCATCAGACGGTGTTCAGTGGTTCAGTGGAACCGTGACCAGCGGCCAAAAGGGGGCGGCAGGAGCGTTTGCAGTTGTGCGGTGGGTAAGAGGCATGAGAGTGAGTGAGAGCAGCGTTTTAACCGCAGCGCTGTTCTATCTTATAAAAAAGTTCTAATAAATAAATAAAAATAGAGCGCTGGCTGGTCCAGCTGTACACACAACTGCACCAGGAAATATTTAGAGATCACGCATCCACGTAGGACACGATCAACTGCAGTTCTCTCATAAACCTCCATGGTGAACTCACTCCTGCCTTTTTAGGGGGAGACTTCAATGAGGTGATTTCACACTTCGGCAATCTTCGGCCGGGTTTCCGGATTCATCCGGGACTCGGTTGTTTTTTTCTTGTTTTTTTTAACTCTCGCCTGGCCCAATTGCAAAAATGAAAATAGACATCATATTCTACTACTGGTAGTCCCCGACTTACGAGCGAGTTCCGTCCCTAGGGGGCGCTCGTATGTCAAAAATTCGTAAGTAGGATCACATAGTAAAAAAATAAAAAAAAATTTATTTTATTTTTTTTTTTTACTTTTTTTTTTTTATAAATGAATACATGTACAGTACTGGACAGTCACCAAGCACTTAGCCTATCCTAACACAGTTTTTAAAGATGAAGGAATAAGTTGAATTGTCTCCCTTTCACATAAAGGGAGCAAGCTCCCTATGGAGCCTGCAGGGAGGAGGGAGACAATTCAACTGACTCCTTCATCTTTAAAAACTGTGTTAGGATAGGCTAAGTGCTTGGTGACTGTACAGTACTGTACATTTATCTATTTATTAAAAATATACAGTATATACAGTATTTTTATTTTTTTATTGTTTTTTATTTATAAATAGATAAATGTACAGTACTGTACAGTCACCAAGCACTTAGCCTATCCTAACACAGTTTTTAAAGATGAAAGAGTCAGTTGAATTGTCTCCCTTTATGGGAATGGAGCCTGCAGGGAGGAGGGAGACAATTCAACTGACTCCTTAAAGGGGACCACACATGCAAAATTCACTTTTTAATGTTTTTTTACTAAACTTTGGGTATTTACTTCATAAAAAAACAGTCCTTGTGCCAAAAAAATGCACCCAGTGGTTTATTTACTCTAAGTAGATTTATTTATTTTTGATAAATACACCAGGATTAGAGCTGTCATCGGGCCGGAAATCCACGGCCCTACCCTACCCGAGCCCTTAGTTTAATTACCCAAGCCCGAGGGAGCCCGCTGATTTCCTAGAAATCACCGCCCGACCCGACCCTACCCGATTAAAAAAAAAACAACAACAAAAAAAAAAAAAACACTACGTTTATTTATTAAGCTTTTACTGCGTTCTCCCACTCAGCAAAAGAACTTGATGTTGTTCTTCTGTGTTTTGATGGAGGAGGTGTGAGCGCGCTGCTCGCAGTGACTTTTGAAGCTTCAGGAATGTCAGGAATGCGGCAACTTGTTCCGCCGCAGATGAGAGCAGTGTGCGGACGTGAGCGTGCACCTGACGCACGTCAGCTGGTGACATAATTTTGAGCTTGTTAAAGTTAGGCCACAGAAATAATGCAACTCTGTGCAAGTCGTGGATAATAATTTTGCGCTCCAGCACTTCTGCATGTCGCGCAGAAACACCTGCTGCGGAGAGTCTGTGTCACTCACTGGCAGTGTTGCTTCAGTTTCTCATTCCAGAGACAAACCAGGTTGGTGGGATATTTGTCACCCTCCAGTTCTCTCTGTGCACGGTAAAATGGTTCGAGAAATGTCACTAAAAAGTCCAGCATGTCGGGGGAGACGCTGTCCAGGCGCGCGCCGCGCGCCTGCTCTCTGGCTGAGTTTGCGCAATTAAGTGGCTGCGCTCAGTGCGCTGCGGTTTTCACCATCTAAATTCACTCTATTAATTATTTCCTCATCAATAAACTTACTGCCTTATATTCTTTACAAGCAGATTAAAACAATTTTATATTGTGTGCATTTTTATTTAGTTTTGTTTGTGCTGTATGATTAAAAAAAAACCACATCAAAGCCCGAGCCCGACCCGCGGCCCGCCAATCAAACGCAAAAATATGGCCCTACCCTACCCGAAGTCGGGTAGGGCTCGGGTAGGGTCGGGCTCGGGCAAAGAAACGACACCTCTAACCAGGATTCACACTTCCTGCATTTATTGACGTCACAAGCCGCCAGCCAATCAGATCAAACCTGAGTCCAGCCCCTCACCTAGCAACCCCTGGTTAGGCTCAACCCACTTCTGTATTAAACACATGACTGTTGTTTTTCATGATTTCATCTCATCTTTTGTTTATATGTTCTTAATTTCATGTGTACAGCACTTTGTTGCAGCTGTGTTTTTTTAAATGGCTTTATAAATAAAGTATAATTGTTATTTTTATGTTTTAGTTCAATTTTTAGTGTATTTGCGATCGCTGCCAACGCGCAGCCGGCAAAAATTAAACGAGCGGACCACAGGCGGAAGGACCGGGTTCGACGGGACCCTCTTCCGGCGCGATGGAGCGGAGCTTCAACTGTACAGCCTTGCAGCAGCCTCGCAGCAGGCTCGCAGCAAGAGGACCTTCTCCTTACAGATTAATTTACGGGAGACACTTGGTGAACTTTGTGTTGTCTTCACTGGAACAGCGATAACTCCCAAAATCTCCGCGTGCTTCACGAGCGGAGCTGGCGAAAACCGGAAGAGGAACAAGCTAACATTAGCTTCGGATTCGGGTGGTCTAATGCTAAAAGGAGCAGCAAACTGCGGCGCGCTCAGACGGGTTTCGGTAAGTTATCTTAAGCTAACACTAACAGTAAGTCAAATGAGTAATAAAAAAAGAGCTAATTTTAAAACAACAACACATTACAGATACTGGCTGTTACAGAGGGCGTGAACAGATCGTTGAAGGGCGTGGACTTCAAGAAACCGGTCGTTCAAAACGAAAGTTAAAAATGGCAGAATTAAAAAGGGTATAATTGATTATCTAATAATTATTTTGTGCATTAAATTGAAGGAATAGGGTCTAGATAGCACAAAGAAATAACATAAAATTTTAAAAAATGCATCTGAGGTCCCCTTTAAACTGTGTTAGGATAGGCTAAGTGCTTGGTGACTGTACAGTACTGTACATTTATCTATTTATAAATAAAAAACAATAAAAAAATAAAAATACTGTATATACTGTATATTTTTAATAAATAGATAAATGTACAGTACTGTACAGTCACCAAGCACTTAGCCTATCCTAACACAGTTTTTAAAGATGAAGGAGTCAGTTGAATTGTCTCCCTCCTCCCTGCAGGCTCCATAGGGAGCTTGCTCCCTTTATGTGAAAGGGAGACAATTCAACTTATTCCTTCATCTTTAAAAACTGTGTTAGGATAGGCTAAGTGCTTGGTGACTGTCCAGTACTGTACATGTATTCATTTATAAAAAATAAAAAAAAAGTATTTTTTTTTTTTTTTTTTAATGAGATGCATGCTCGTAAGTCCGGGACCTCGTAAGTAAGAGCGCTCGTAAGTCGGGGACTACCCAGTAATTGTCCAATATGGTGAATTGTTACTGTCATGGTGGGTGTTTTCCTTTAAGTACATTAAATGACAGACACTTTAAGACTTTTACTCCAGTAATAATTTTTAAAGTAGACTTTAACTTTTACCAAAGTAATTTTATGGTAAGATACTTGTATTTTCACTGAAGTATCACTTTGAAGTACTTTATACAACATTGGCAGGTTGCAGTTTTATCTGAGTAAAGTGTCATAACATGGGCCCTCATGCACGAACATGTTCGTATTTTTATCCTAAATTTCTCCTACTTTTGTTCGTACAAAGCGTTCGTACGAACATGCCACGTCAGATTCAACAAAGTCTTCTATCCTCAGGAAAAGTGTGTAAATGGCTGCGCAAATATGATGAATCCCACCTGTTCTATCAACCTGCGCGTGCACGCGGAGAGGTCATTTACATAATTCCCACCCCTCAAAACACCATATAAGGCTACGTTTCCTGCCTCAGAGGCAAAACGTGTTCGTTCATAAAATGACAGCGAAAAGTAAAAAGAAGAACTCTACCGGTGCGGAGATTGAAGTTCTGCTCTCTGAGGTCAAGAAAAGAAAATCTGTCCTTATTAGCAGCGTCACTCATGGGAGTAAATGACCAACTAAAGCCAAAGAATGTTTGTTTATAAGAAATGTGGACCTTAAAATATACACGCGACCTGGTGGCCAACTGGGTAAAGCATCGCACTGCTTATCGAGAACTCGTGGGTTCGAGTCCCACGAGGTATGACTAATTTTTTTTTTCCTTCTTTCTTTAGATTATTTATTCATTCCAGATTAAAAAGACTTTATGCTTCATTTCTTGTTGTATTGTAAATAGTTTTCTTGTGTTTTTTAAATCTGGAATGAATTAAAAGGAGAAAAAAAAACGTTGTCCCATGTGGGACTCGAACCCATAAGGTTCAGCACTGTGACACAACGCTTTACTGATTGAGCTATCTGACAGCTATGACTGCAACAGGAGGAGGTCAACCTAAAGTCTGCGTTACCGAAGTCTGCGTTACCGAGACAAATTAAACTTAAATTAATTCATAATTTAAGTTGGTTTCAGTTTGAGATCTTCATATTGATATTGTAGTGTTAGAAAACGGCATTGATAACAAATTGATTTTAATTTAAATACTTTAATCCGTTAGTCATTATTACATTTAAAATTATAATTCGACTTCAAACAGAACCTATTGTCAAAAACAATTGTGGTGCGTGACTTTTTTAAACTCTAAATATTTTCTAAATAACGAAATATGAAGTTATTAGTGGAGAAATTCCGTCTGGATGACAGCAGACTGACGCTCCTAAAATATACGACAGGTCCGGACCACTCGTAAATTTTGTTCGTATCTGAAAAAAATCGTAGGATACGAAAACATTGTTGAATGCCACAAATGATCCTAAATCACTATACGCACAGTTTAAGAACAAATCTGTGCGTACGAACGGTTCGTGCATGAGGGCCATGGTCTTTTTCTTCTTTTCACACCATCTGTTCTACCAGAGCTCAGTGGTGTCTCCCTGTCAGTTTGTCTGCGTTTTTGGTCTTTTGAAAATATAAAAGTTTCACAAATTTGTGTTTTATGGGGAAAATAATCTTAAGACAAGCAGGATGGTCAGTGCACCTATTTCAAGCTGTCAGCCTCAGAAAGTCCATTTAGGTTTAAATTTGCAGCGTCACTTCTCCCAGTTCCATCACTGGCCTCAGGTCTTTAGCGTTGGGCTTGCAGATGCAGTGGGGATGTGTGATTAAACGTCTGCTTCTGACCTTTTGACAGAAAGCCTATGTGTTTACCTTCTTGCTGAGCGCCCGACTCTTCATTCCTCCTCCGGAGCTGCTCGCCAGGGTGTGTGAGCTGTGCATCAAGCAGCAGCAGCTGGATCAGAGCCCGCTGGACACGGTCAGCACTGCGCCACACAGAAATACACATGTGCACAGCCCCAATAACGATCATAAAAACATTAAGTCGTACTCATATTCTGTGCATTAGCAAATCTTTTTAATTATTTTAATGTTCTGCGAGTGCAAGAAGTTGTTAATTTCTTTGTGTTTGTTTGTTGAACAACAGGCTAAAGTTCGCAAGTTTGGTCCTAAGATCCTGCAGCTGCTCACAGAATGGACAGAGACATTCCCGTTGGACTTCAGGGACGAGAAGATGGTTGGGCTCCTGAAAGACATTGTCCACAGGATAGCTCCGTGTGATGAGGTAACCTCGCTCAGTGAGGGTGCCGGTGCACTAAAGCACTCTTTTTATAAACTTTTGTCTTGTTATGATGCACTGTTAAAATAAAACATGTAAGTTATTCTCTTAATCATGCAGCTGGAACACTGTGCTGACTTGTGATAGCAATGCATGTGTAATGTAGACAAAAGCTACAAAAATGTTTAAAAAAATGAAGAAAACATGTTATAGAGATCAATGGAATTGTTGGTGAAACAGATAAGAAAACCCATCCCTCTTCATCTCAGACATAATATAAAGTAGGATGGAGCCGATCTAATCCGGTATCGGTATCGCCCTCCAATACCAGCATAATTTAGGGATTTTCTGACCCAACCTGCAGAGATTTCTGATTCATCGTGCATGTCTGTGTCTGTTGAAACATCTCACGTGATTCCCTGCCAGCTGTTCTGCACGTTGGCTTCAAACTATGGAATGGATTTCCAGCATGGAGGCGTGTCTCATGAGCCCAGAGGAATAAGACCCGCCTCACATTCAGGAAATCCATTTCATAGTTTGCTACTACGTGGGGACTGAGTGAGCAGCGCTGTAGCTAGCAGCTAGCCAACTTTTCACCGAATCATGTCCGCTGTGTGGAAGTATTTTACACTAAACACCACAAGACAGCAACAGGCAATATCTGCAGAGCCATAGCGCCACATTAAACCACAGTCAAGTTATTTTTATGTTGGACATTTGAGCTACGTGGCTTCAGCGGGCGCTACTCTCGCTCAATCCGTAGAAGGCAGCCCGACCCCGGCCAGCCGTGCTCAGTCTGCCCTTCTTGGATGAGGGGCTGAGAGCAGATGATCTAAATCAGACAGCCTGAGTAGCATCCCGCTGAAGCCACGGAGCTCGAATGTTTGACCAAGAAGTGGCTAAACTTCATAATGACCAACTGCTATCAGTTGTAGAAAATGAAGGATTTCACAGCTTGATACTTGCAGCCAAGTTTACCCTCCAGGAGATATTTTTCAGTACAACTGTAGACATTCATAAAAAAGCATATGAATTGAAAATTAAAGACAATTATATTGACAAATAATAATAATAATAATGTCACGTTTTTGTCATCTGTGTATGTTTCCATACAANCAGTCGCCTACAGAATTCAGTACAAAACTGCTCTCATTACACATCAATGCTTACACGGAACTTCACCAGATTATCTAAAGGACATTCTTGCACCATATTCATCCACCCGGTCTCTACGGCCACAGAACAGTCATCTACTTCACATTCCGAGAACCAAATTAAGGACCATGGGAGAACGGCCTTTCAGTGTGGCTGCCCCCCGCCTGTGGAACTCTTCCTGACTGCCTAAGAGCTCCACAGTCACTGGTTGACTTTAAGAGCGGCTTGAAGACCTTTCTTTTTAACCAGGCATACTCTGCCTCCTCATGATTCTATCTTTGATCTTAGTTGATGCTGTTATTGATTTTACTTGTTTTATTATTTGTTTTAGTGACATTTAATTCTGTTGCACTTTGTAGCACTTTGAGATTTTCATTAATGAAAAGTGCGTTATAAATTGAATTCGTTATTATTATTATTATTATTATTATTATTATGTAAACGTGTATCTGTTGAGACAGCGGTAGATAAACAGAGTGCGAGCTGGTCCAGGGTGTCCGCGGGGTCTTGAAAGTTATTAAAAGTTGATAAATCAATTTTGGGAAAATTAAGGGTCTTGAAAAGTATTAAAAAGTCTTGAAAGCGATTTGATGAGGTATTATTTTTTTTGCTGTTATTCTAGCTTTAAATAATTTGACAGCAAAAAGTATGTATGACTAATATTTGTTTTCCTCACCGCGGAGGATTCGGAAACTGCTTCGCACAAATTTAGAGTGTCAGGTTACAACAGCCTTTACGGCTAGGCCTATCTTGTGCGCATGCGCGGCTGCTTTATCTCCAAGTTGAGTCTGTGTGTTCGAGTAAGTTGCTGCGAGACCGTGAGAACAATGGGTAAATGCAAGTTTTCGGACTCCTGGTTGGAGATGCCTGATTTTCAAGAATGGCTGAGGCCTGTCACCGAGAACAACCGCGAGGCTTATTGTACATTTTGTTAAAAAAAGATGAGCGTAGCCTTGATGGGTATAAACGCTGAAGCTGAGTTAGAAGAGCTGAAAAAAAGAGAAAAGTTCTACAAGAGGTGTGCGATTCTCTGCAAAAAGATGCAGATCAGTTGGCAGAGCAGGCAGAGGGAAAGTCAGGTTCTTTAATGGCCCAACTGATCACCAAGTCCAATGTCTTGAGAAGGAGACGTAAAGAAAAACTCAGTGAGCTGGTGCAAACTGAAGAGTTGCTGGAATGCAAAGCAACTGCATTGAGGCACATGTAATGATTACTGTGTTTATTTCTTTTTTTTTTTTCCATTTATAGATGGCCTCCCTTCACACCTTATAGCCATCCTCTCACTCCAATACATGTATTTTTTTTTATAGAGAAAGAAAGAAAAGAGAAAGTGAGACAACAAAACAACAATTATCCACAAAAAGAGCACAAGGCGAACACACCAAACCTCCGTCCACAATCCTGCAAAGCACATGACAGAACACAGCAACGAAACATACAAGCATAAAGACTGATAATATTCATGACCTTGCATTAGATTTCTATATATAAACATACCCATACCTACAAATATATAGACAGTATATATACATATATATTTATATTCATTTATATACCCATCTACATATATCTACATATACATCCCTACATCCATTTGTGTGTGGTTGTGAGCATGCATAAGTGAATAAGGTTCCTCCAATAGAACATTTAGTAGCGATTGTGAAGCATCAGAGATCTGTCCCCCCAAAGCCCGAGACAGACGAAAGGGCGATCAAAGCCCAAGACCCCAGGAAGGACCCCGAGCCCAGAGTCCCCAGGACCACCCGAACAGGACGAGCCACTCGTCCACTCCCCAGATCCGACCAAGGGGAAGAACCGGACGAACCCCACCAGGGACCACACACAATGACCCCCCGGGGTCAACAGCGACAAATACACAGGCCCCCGCCAGAGCCCGCTGCACCGACGTAGCCCCAGGGCCGGTCACCGATGCTCGGGCACCGGGGACGCCCACCCCTCAGGCCCAGACCCGACAGGACCAGAGGACCCGAGCCCCACCAGGCAGCCACCAGGCCGAGCCGACCAACGCCCAAGCGCCCAGACTGTGTTTATTTCTTAATAATAATAATAATTTGTCACATTTGTCATCTGTGTATGTTTCCCATACTTGACAGATGAAATTGGTCTCTGCATTTAACCCAACCACCACCAGGAGGTGCAGTGAGCAGCCGTAGTCAGCGCTCGGGGAGTTGGGGAAATAGATGTGCACTCATAGACACCCCAAGGTGTGTGCCGTGGCCGGGGTTCGAACCTGGGTCCTTCGGATAACAAGTCCGATTCTCTGCCACTACACCATCTTGGCCCCATTCGCCATTGTTCAACCAAGTTACTTTAAAATAGCTACGAGTCTTGTTGTAACCTGAGCTATATTTTCTTAAACCTAGTCATGGTTCAGTTTCTTCTTTTGAACTTTTTTATTTCCACTGTATCTCAGTTCTGTTGTAGGTTTGAGATTCACGGATTTAATTGAAAACAACAACAGTTTTGTAAATCAAAGATTTGTTGCTTAATAAAACAAAGTGACGATAAGGTCTTGAATTTATTTTGGAAGGTCTTTAAAAAGTCTTGAAAAGGTATTGAAATTAACTTCATTATTCCTGCATATACCCTGATATGTTTTTTCTTCTTCATTTTGCTTTTTTTTTTTGACTGATGCAACTTATACTCCGGAGCGACTTATACGCCGGAAAATACGGAATTTATATCTCCTCAAAACTGGAAGTAAAGACTCTTTTTAACTCGTCTTACCTATGTGAAACTGTATGTTAAAGTTCTCGTATGACTAAAGTCTTATCGCTGCTCTCAATCTTTGAGTTTTAAAAATCTGTTCAGTTTCACGTCTTTTTGACGTTGACTTTTCAGCCTGCGTTTCTGTCTGCCTCTCAATAACAGTTTGAAAATGCCTTGCTGGCTTGGGTCCATTGTTTGCGAATGAATGGCAAACATTCCAATGTAATTGGCTAATGGCTGCACCTTCTGCAACATTTTGGCTGACTGGCAGATTCACATGTGTTGTGACAAATGTAGAAAGGAGATGTTGTGTGTGTGTATATATATATATATATATATATATATATATATATA
>JBBPBX010002097.1:31258-57398 GCA_038048925.1 Garcialebias charrua | reverse complement strand
TGGCAAAAAGAAATCAACTCATACAACAGTCCATCCATCCATCCATTATCTTTACCCGTTTCTTCCATTTTTGGGTCACGGGGGTCGCCGGTGCCCATATCCAGCAATCACAGTGCGAGGGGCGGGGTACACCCTGGACAGGTCGCAAGTCCATCACAGGGCCACACAGAGACAAACGAGACAAACAACCATTCACTCTCTCACTCACACCTAGGGACAATTTAGAGTTACCAATCAGTCTAACATGCATGTTTTTAGTCTATGGGAGGAAACCGAGTACCCGGAAAAACCCACGCATGCACGGGGAGTTTGATGTCAAAATGCAAAAGATGACTTCAAAACAACCATTGAAGTTGTTTATTGTCCTCATCTCAGTTTTACTCTTTCTTGGTTAACATGAGCTCCCTTACTTTTTTTCGCTCTAGAAATTCATAGAGGATTGTTGGGCACTTTCTAGTTTTAAGACATTGTTATGACCTAATATTGACACCATCCATGCATATAAGGATTTTTGGGTGAAAGGCTGTGATTTATTTTATAATTGTTGTTATTATTGTTGTTAGGCTGATTGGTAACTCTAAATTGACCCTGGGTGTGAGTGAGACAGGTCCCTCTTGTAAATGAGTCTCCGTGGCTCAACGAGGCTAGCCTGTATAAATAAAGGTTGAATGAATTAAATTTATATAGAATAAGTAAGTACACTGGTTATTTTTTATTAATTAATTCATTACTGTGTAATGACACAGAAAAACACTATTAGTAAGTTTTAGAGGAGGATGAGATTAATGTTTGTACTTCTTCCCACTCCATTTTCAAATATGTTTAATTTGTTACATTCATTTGTTTTTTGTTCTTTTACACGTTTGAAAATAAACTTGAACTAAAGGCTACAGTCAACAAGAGAAGACAAAGGGGAGAATATGAGAGGGGGATTGCAGGGAGAGTTCGAAGGAGCTCCTCTCATCACCCTCAGTCTGTTCTAACACAGCAAAATGAACGGTCCATCAAAGAGCTGTCCATCCCTACCTCTGCTATGCCCCATTCTATAACCCTTTTAAAACAGACTGTAAGGACAAAGAGGTTAGATCCATGATAGTCATGCTTGTAAAGCCATATAAATTGGGATCATGCTGATGTGAGTGTGCTGAAAATTATATAGGGACACAACCATAATCTAAAGAGGACTTAAAGATTATCAGTAGATTTTTAATTGAGACCATTTTTATTTTTGGAGCCTTGGTGAAAGTATTCCGTGAAATATATCAACAAAGTGTGACAAGTTTGTCATGGGTCAGGGTTTTTGGCTTCAAAATCAGCCAGACACAAGAGTGAAACCAAGAAAAGAGTTTTATTGGTTTGCAGCTGCTGGAAAAGCCAGGGCCCAACTGAAGTGACAAGACCTCACATGCATCAAGGAAAGAGAGCCACATTCACGGACAGGAGGTGTGGGGGGCACCTGAAGGAGTAGGACAGGATGATGTCACCTCACTCTGTGAAGTGTAGCTGCAGGGCAGGGCGGAGGAGAGTTAAGATAGGAGAGAGATCCGAAGAACCAGGGGCCTCATGTATCAAAAACCTGCGTGGATTTCCTACTGAAAAGTGACGTACGGTGAAATCCAGAAAAGTGTCTACGCACAAAAAGATCCAGATTTATCAAACTGTGCGTACACCTGAATCCACGCACATTCCTTTTGTACATCACAATTGACGTGGAACTGAGCGCACGTGAGACACCTCCCCTGACACGCCTACATTTACATATGTTAAACAGATGCAAATTACTTCCTGCATGTGTGAAGGACATGTTTGTTTGATCCCTGCGCGATCAGAAATGATTTCTAGATTCGGGAAAATAATGAATTCAATATAATATGAGTGAGGACAAACATCCTAAGTAAGAATAGTAATAAAATGTGTTCATCATGCAAAGAACGAGTGATTGTCGGTATTTGTGTGCGCGCGCACCCTGCTGTGGTGCGCGAACCGGCTCATTCATTCATTCTGTGTGGAAATATTAACTTTGCGCACGAGTTTATTACCATTATTACTGTAAACACAGAGGAACTTACTTGGATGTTTGCTAGAACATAGATCTTTGTTTATGTAGATGATGTGAAGAAACGAGTCTGTGCGTCTTGGTGGAGACTTTTCATGACATGATGTTGGAGTCTCCAGACGCAGCGCGCGCCCCGCAGCCCTGTGCGCAGTCTGTCTGTGAAGCTTTTGCTCTCCTACAAGTTATATAAGGTGTACTTTCACGTGTCATTTTGGAGAAATCTACAATAAACGCAGATAATGAAACACCTCCAGCTGCCGTGTCGACACCGGTGAGGGTGCGCGCGCGCTCCAAGCGCGACCACTCAGCCTTTGGAATCATATGGATGAGACCATTCCATTGGACATGATCCGGCTTTGTGTGGACTGGACTGCACAGTCCCGATCGACCTGCAGCTCCCTCTGTGGAACAGTTTGACCGCTGCTTCTGTATGCACGCGTGATGCACGGCTCCCCAGAGCGCAGCAGTAGTGCCAAACTGGAAAATTATTATTTCTGAAAACGGCTGATAAGCCATATCCTAGATCGGAAAACTATATCTGTTTCTAAATAAATGCTCTGCGTGTTACACTATTTATTATAACCTCCAGTAAGGCTGAATGAATCCGTTCCTGTTAAATTTATTTTTGGCACAACGTTGCGCGTCCTTTATTTCACTGCGTCATGTGGATGTTGTAGTGATACACCTAGCCTCTGATATTTCTGTCTTGACCTTCAAGTACACCTCTCTACACCTCTCTGAATCACTCAGTGTTACACTTGCTTGAACCTCAAGGAGACAGATGGACACTTATATATTTTAACAATTATTATGAATTAATGGACACTAATTAATCAGATTGAACTTTCTCTTTAATGTGTGTTAATTCAGAATTGATCAAACAGTATTTTTGTCATTTCAATGATGATTTTACCAAGCTGGTATATTTTAAATATGACAAAGTTAAGAGAACATCTCAGAATGATCATGCTTTGAACTTTCTGCTCTAGGCAGAATAAGTGTCGAAAGTTGAAGGAACAATCCTTCGTATTTGTTTGAACTGTTTTTGTTTCAAAGGAAAAGTGCTAGACATAGCTTGCTTTTGGTCTCCCGTCCTTTCTACAAACAATGAATCAGTTCTCAAAACAAAGTACTGACTTGTGCACATGCACCTGCATCTTCTCACGTATGTTTTCTATGTTTTGTCTACCCTATCATCTGTCACTCAAACTCACTCATTTGCAAAGTCACACCCTCTCTAGGGGTGCAACAACCAATCAGCAGGAAGTATGTGACTAAGTCACACCCCCTTCTTAAGGGGCACTTCCTGGATTTTGGTTTAGAGTTTCGAGGAGTACGAACTGTCAACCTGCTCTCCTCTCTGAAAAGCTGATAGACGGCCCGGTCATCGTGCCAACTCGACCCACGTCTCAGCTGAGAGTCACGGCAAAGCCTTGCTGTGCCTCAACACTCATTTCTGGAAGAATTTGTTTTCTAAAGTTTTATCTTGAAAGTCAGTCTGTGCGCTCGACCGTTGGTTCCTGCCGAGGGAGGCGAGTTCCTCGTATCGTGAATCAGCACACTCACTCACGCTGAAGTCCAACTGGACGGCCACTGGACAAACCCATCCACGTGTGTGTCCACAAACTTCTCCACTCTTGTCTCCCAGAGACGAACCTCCAACAGGTAAAGAGCCGTGGTGTGTTTGAACGTGCGGGAGCCCAGCCAGTCTGCTCGTGTGGGGGAAGCGGTGTCACCCAGTCTGGTTCAAAGTAAACAACTTTAGCTTAACTTAGCTCCAGAACTCCTTCCTCCTATTTCTTATTTTTCATAAGCTTTTAATCTGTCAAGTTTTGTGCCAACAGTTAAGTTTTAATTGTCTGTTTGTTTTAATTTGAATTCTTGTCAACGTAGTTATTAAATCAGAGCTAATATCGATACAAATGTTAATGTAATTCTTGTGATAGTTTCAATAAAAGGTCTATTCTTTTGGTAGACCAACATAAATTGAAGTCTAAGCGTGAAATTACATTTCTGGCTAATCACATCGTTAGATTTGTTGATTTAATCTGAAAAAGTTGAGACCCCGCACTTTGGTGGCAGTTTGTGCAGATAAAAGTCTGCTCATAGCTGCACGTCTAAACTATAGGTAGTCAGTAAACTGACTAATAACTCCTATATTGTTACATTTATTGGTGGCCCGCGTACGGGTCTTCTGAAAGATTAAATTGATAAGTTGTTTTTGTAGCTTATTTTTGTTACGGTGTTGTTGGCATTAGTTTTGCATCCTGGTTTTGGTCTTATAAGAATAGTTCTGGCTGGTGGAGTGTCCGGGAGTTGCTGATCGTGGCATTGTCTGGATTATTTTGCCGATAGAATTATTTGATATTTCACATTTCAACGTCTGTTTGAAGCTGCTGAGTGATAAATGTTTTGTTTGTTTTTGTGAGACGTTTCATTACGTGTCACGAGGCTGCTTGCATTGTTCATTTTGTGACCGCCGTGTCACCACTGCTTCATCTTATTACATCTGCGGTTTGCTGTTGAAGGTCTGTTTCACACATTTGCTGCTCAATTTTACCTAATCTGTTACAACGTGTTTGCCGAGGTTCGGGAAAACCCACTCCGCTTTGGGCCAGACCGAGGTCCGGTTCCGTTCGACGTAAAGTCCGTTTGTTGTACACAGTTAGAGTGCTGCCTCCCCTGGGGGCGTGAGAGTTAGCTTGGTTGTGTTTCAGCTCATTGACAGTATTTTCTGCGGTGTAAAAATACGTTTATTTTGTGGAAGAGAGTCCAGAACCTTGGGTCGAGCTATAAGCTAATCGGTACCGAGAGACAAGATGGCTGCTTAAAACGCTGTGATTGGTCCATTGTGTGTTGTGTTCAAAGAACGTTGGTTTCTGTAGACTCTGGTTGTCAGATTCATTTTTGCACACATTTCTAACAGGTTATTTGTGTTGTTTGAGTTCTATGCACGTAATATCGTCGAAGACTGGCTTAACCGCGGTGTTTTGCGATATTTATGACTGTTTTAGAACGTTAAAAAGTCCGTTCCTCGCTGGAGTTCAAAAGACCGCAGGTCCGTGAACGCACCGCTCGAACGGCACGTCGCTTGTGGGCGGCGTTAGGTTTGGAAGACACAATTTCCCATGAACACTTGGGTTTTAGAACTACAGTTCTGTCTTCGCTGTGATTGGTCGATTTCGCTGTGAGTGTTGACGCATGCGCAGTGGGTGAAGCCCGCTCCTCGTCAACTTTCACTTCACAGCTTATCTCAGACGAGTTTCCGTGCTTGTTTGTCCATTACTGTCATTAAAAAGACTGTTTAATCGCGGTGTTTTTGAGATTTTAGTGGGTGGACAGAGCCGGTTGCTCTGAAAACTGCCGATCGCCATGTGACCAGGTCACGTGACACCGATTTTGCCGGTTTTATGAGGACCGACCTTATTTCTTTTAAACGCAGTTTAAAGGGTTTCACAGTCAACCGATTTTGCTCACATGATTTCGTTTTGTGAGCCTGGGTTTTAGAGCTTATCACGTTACGCTTTAGATCTGTCTGATTGATGCTTTTCATCTATGTTGGATGTCTGTGTGGGCTGAAAGCTACGGCTGCGCTCACTGGTGATAACAGCGCCTCTATAGCGGTCAGATAGAGAAATTACAGTCGCTGTGATAAACTCACTTCCAGCGCTGTGACCCCTGCTGGTTACATTAGAAGACGCAGTCTTCCTGTAATGTGTACATGTTGAATGTTCCTGTTTTAAACGGGTAACATTTTGAGAATATTGTGCTCACAGCACACTTTAATTTGATTTTCACATATAATCAAATGTTGATGGCAGGACAGTTACACAGATTTGATACAGACATGTCTGTTGTTGATAAAATTTGACACTTTTATCATTGATTCTGTGCAAAACAAACTGTTTTTATTTTTATTTTAAACTGCAAGTTTAAAATATCACACATGAGGCTTCTTTTGTTTTGATTTTCACAAAAATCTCACAACGACAGCCGTTTTTGTTTGACCTTGTCACAGGTCGACAAATTACTAGACATCACTGATTTTTATTTCATTTAACATCTTGGATGTTTTCTGAGCAGCTCATACACTTTGCATATTTGCAAGCTGCGATATGAGACCCACTTTACTTGATTTTTCACAGAACATCAGTACACAGATGGACGTTCAAACAGGTGAACCACCTGAGGGGGGCTCCTCTCCTATCTATCCTAGATGGATGGATGGGGGCCTTGGGATTCCTGCCCGTGCTCCCCGCATTTTGGGGGAATCTGCCTCATCGTATGCTAATTACTTAGCTGCTAGGAACGTCCATCAGGATAAGTGGGAAAATCCCCTGTCATTCTACGACAGGCTAATCTCGGTCTACTCCGGGGGAAAAACTATTCCTGGATTAGAGGAAAATATGGAGTTTAAACGTCTTTTCATTATGAATCTTATGCCTTTTCAAATGAAATGTGTTCATTTCAAGGTTGATTGCAAAAAAGATTCCATGGAGGTGATAAGACAATATGCTGCGTCAGTTTTTGAGGCCGAAATACAACCTAGGATACCATCAGAGGGTTGTACAGGTCAAAAGGTCACATCCCACTCGCAGGAAGTAGTAGAGGTTCCCTCTCCTTCAAAGTGCGAGAGGTCACAGGTTTTTCATAATAACATACATCAGCATGGTGCTACGAGCTGTAGGAGTTCTGAACCCCCTGCCCCTCAGGTTGAAAACCTTGAGAGGAGCAGAGAACCACACAAGGTAGGTGTTCGCCCTCCAGATGAACCCAGATGGTCCGGATCGAACCAAAAGAGTTCTCTCATGGATCTCACTGTGGGTGAACTTCGAGAGAAGTTGATGTCTGGGAACCGTGACCCTTTGAAAAGTGGTCTGTCCCGACATGTACCCACGAGAGGCGGCCCTCCTGCCCCTGCCCCTCGAACTGCACAGTTTGAGACATGCAATGAGTCACACATGCTCCAGATTATGGAAACGGCGCCTCCGCGCAAGATCGTGACTGAGGTTGTGAGTTGTTTGTCAAATGATTTGAATGTTACAGTGGTTGACCAAGCTGACACATCGTATGACGTTGTCCTTGATGATAACACAAACAACCTTGTTCCACCTGATGAGGCGACGCACAGCACTGCCTTTTGCAACAACTCAGTGCACACAGTTGACATCAACAACGTCAACACTGACATGAATGCTGACAGCAAACAAATTGCTGATGATCAGCGTACTAAAAGTCCAGATGCTGACAGCAAACAAATTGCTGAAAATCCGCATCCTGAAGGTCATGAGGCAGACAGCCATCATGATGCTGACAGCGACAATGATTACACAGACAGAGTCACACGTACACAGAAACGTGTGGACATACCTGAACGGTTTCTGTGTAACTTTATAAAAAGGGGGATAGCTAAGAGAGCTTACCTGCCACTCACATTGGAAGGGGTCCTCGCGCAAGAAGCGCTCCTGGTTAGCGGCTCAGACGTGTCTACCATGTCAGCCGAACTGTTTGAGGAGCTAAGGACCGCCGCTAACGATGTTGGCAGGCAAATACCCTTTGTGAAATACACTTATGGTGAGCAACAAGGCCTGCAAAGACGAGAACAACCCTAATAGCCATGGTTCACATGCAGATTGGCGAAATGACACTATACCACCCGGTATATGTGTCTGAACTTGACTCACTCCAGACTCCATTTGTGGTTGGCCAAGATTTTATAAATCGCTTTGAAGCGATTATAAATTATGGCAATCAGACAATGTGGACCACAGTGAGCAGTCCACTGCCAATCGTGGTACCTCCTCAAGGTCAGGACACTGACTGTCTAACAACAGGTACCGCTGAGGTCACATGGGATTCCCCAACCGAGACCGCAGACCCGGTAGGTGAACCTTCAACTACAGGTGAGACAGAGGAGACTCAACAGGTGGACCAGACTCTGGCCCATCACGAGGACCTCCTCTGCGAGCTGACACCTTCAGCACTCCCTGACCACTTCCTACCACAGGTAGATGAAGGTGTGGAGATCCAAGAGTCCCACACCGATGGCGCTGTACTGTCCTGTGGGACAGGTAATTCGGCAAACAGCCAAGCTTTCAGTGAAGTCTTGGTTCAAGGACATCTGAGCCCACAAGGTGACAGTCTACAACACTCTGACAGTCACTTGGACTTCATTGTTACTGATTTTGAGGACCCCTCCTTAAACGAAAGGGGGGCAGACTCACACTTCCTACCACGGGTAGAGGATGGTGTAGAGATCCAAGGATCACACACCGAGAACGCTGTGCTGTCCTCTGGGACAGGTAATTCAGTCATCAGCCAAGCTTTCTATGAAACCTTGGTTCAAGAGCGTTTGAATCTAGAACTACTCAGAGATGACATAGTTCTTACAGACTCAAAGAGCACCTCTTCATTCATGAAGTGGAATGACATACATCACAACGACAGAGACACGCCTGCGACGGCGCCGACAGTTGTGACACACCTGCATTACGCAGAAAGAGGTAAACGTACAGAGATACGTTGGCCGAGACCTATAAGGTTCCTGTACAAGGTTCCCCATAAACTGCGCGAACAGCTTAAACTAAACAATGGCATCCTAACTCGTGCCCATGGACGGACGTCCACACCCGTGTGCTTGGTCCCTCATGACCACAGGGGGGTGATGTTAGGCCATGCCCATGTCAAGGACAAAGATTTCAATAACCCCACAAACGACAAAGATCTCGCAAACTCACAGACTTCATGGGAAAAGAAGGTCGTCCAAGCACAGGATAGTAAATAAGCTTAAACAGTTTAAACTATTCTAGTTGCGAAAAGAAACCGTTCCAACTAGAACTTAGAAACGCTAAGCATAAAACCCACAACAAAAACTAACCTTAACAACCGTTTAAATCTGCAGGATTTAATTGACATCGGTTATAAAGCTAAGAACTGTTTTTCTTGTGTGTGACGTTGGAATCTGACGACCAGAGTGAGTTTGACGTAGTGAAACGTTGTTTTTAGTTGCTTGATTGCTACTTTTGTTGTTATTGAAGTTGTTATTGTTTTCTGAACACTCCCAGCCAAAAGAGGTTTTGATTGTTGATTAGTTGAAGACTTAAATGGATTTAACTATGCCAACATGCTGTTCATTTTGTTAAAGATCTCAATCTTTGAAAAGTCATTGTAGATTAATACTACTTAAGGTACTATAATCTACACTGATCTCCCAATCATTTAGATAGAACCGATTCGATCGTTTCTATTCTAGATCTATTCATTTTGATGAGTCTCGCCATAGACTTCAAAATTTATAGGGAATACCAAATCTTGCGTCGTTCGTCTAAAAGACAACAGACATTTAGACCAAACTAGTTTTCATTTTTATTTTAGTTTAACCTAAACTAAATAATGAATGGAGGAATAGTTTGAAAGAAGAGGCCTTCGTTACAGAAGCCCTCCACATTTCTATAGGTATAGATCCCTATATCTGATTTTTACAGCATTGATCCACCCCTTAATTGGTAATTGTAGCTGATCTAATCCATGATAGCTTACATACCAGGTGCATATAGGTAAGGCTTAATGTAGAATCCCTATCATAAGCCCACCTAAAACCACATAATTGCATGACACATTGAACCAGGGTGGCACCGACTGGAAGCCATCCAGCCTGCAACCTTCGATGTGGGGACCTGCTGATCCAACGTTGGTCTTCAACCGTCATCCAAGGCCCGCCTCCTCTGCTTCAATCGAGGGATCCCCTCTACATGCTGATTAACACCCATTCTTGCTGATGAAATCAATAACCCCCATCGTTGTGGATTTACCGTTGTGGATTATAAGACTTTGTTTTCCAAGGGATCACAGACTCGGTTCTCCATGGGTTAACAGACTATGTTTTCCAAAGGATTAAAAGCTTGCCGCAATGGGATTACCTACGAACAGTATGGAATTTCCAAAAACATTATGGGAGTATAATTTTGAACTTTTTGATTTTTCTTTTTCCATTTGCTGGATTACATAGAGGTCAGAGACATTCGGTGGTATCCTTTCGTGTTGGAACTCATCTCCAAGGACAGGCGATGACTTCCAAAAAGGGGGACTGTAGTGATACACCTAGCCTCTGATATTTCTGTCTTGACCTTCAAGTACACCTCTCTACACCTCTCTGAATCACTCAGTGTTACACTTGCTTGAACCTCAAGGAGACAGATGGACACTTATATATTT
Source organism: Garcialebias charrua (assembly GCA_038048925.1). NCBI lineage: Eukaryota > Metazoa > Chordata > Actinopteri > Cyprinodontiformes > Rivulidae > Garcialebias > Garcialebias charrua. The sequence goes on along the minus strand of JBBPBX010002097.1, from coordinate 47,128 downwards.
TAACAATTATTATGAATTAATGGACACTAATTAATCAGATTGAACTTTCTCTTTAATGTGTGTTAATTCAGAATTGATCAAACAGTATTTTTGTCATTTCAATGATGATTTTACCAAGCTGGTATATTTTAAATATGACAAAGTTAAGAGAACATCTCAGAATGATCATGCTTTGAACTTTCTGCTCTAGGCAGAATAAGTGTCGAAAGTTGAAGGAACAATCCTTCGTATTTGTTTGAACTGTTTTTGTTTCAAAGGAAAAGTGCTAGACATAGCTTGCTTTTGGTCTCCCGTCCTTTCTACAAACAATGAATCAGTTCTCAAAACAAAGTACTGACTTTGTGCACATGCACCTGCATCTTCTCACGTATGTTTTCTATGTTTTGTCTACCCTATCATCTGTCACTCAAACTCACTCATTTGCAAAGTCACACCCTCTCTAGGGGTGCAACAACCAATCAGCAGGAAGTATGTGACTAAGTCACACCCCCTTCTTAAGGGGCACTTCCTGGATTTTGGTTTAGAGTTTCGAGGAGTACGAACTGTCAACCTGCTCTCCTCTCTGAAAAGCTGATAGACGGCCCGGTCATCGTGCCAACTCGACCCACGTCTCAGCTGAGAGTCACGGCAAAGCCTTGCTGTGCCTCAACACTCATTTCTGGAAGAATTTGTTTTCTAAAGTTTTATCTTGAAAGTCAGTCTGTGCGCTCGACCGTTGGTTCCTGCCGAGGGAGGCGAGTTCCTCGTATCGTGAATCAGCACACTCACTCACGCTGAAGTCCAACTGGACGGCCACTGGACAAACCCATCCACGTGTGTGTCCACAAACTTCTCCACTCTTGTCTCCCAGAGACGAACCTCCAACAGGTAAAGAGCCGTGGTGTGTTTGAACGTGCGGGAGCCCAGCCAGTCTGCTCGTGTGGGGGAAGCGGTGTCACCCAGTCTGGTTCAAAGTAAACAACTTTAGCTTAACTTAGCTCCAGAACTCCTTCCTCCTATTTCTTATTTTTCATAAGCTATTAATCTGTCAAGTTTTGTGCCAACAGTTAAGTTTTAATTGTCTGTTTGTTTTAATTTGAATTCTTGTCAACGTAGTTATTAAATCAGAGCTAATATCGATACAAATGTTAATGTAATTCTTGTGATAGTTTCAATAAAAGGTCTATTCTTTTGGTAGACCAACATAAATTGAAGTCTAAGCGTGAAATTACATTTCTGGCTAATCACATCGTTAGATTTGTTGATTTAATCTGAAAAAGTTGAGACCCCGCACTTTGGTGGCAGTTTGTGCAGATAAAAGTCTGCTCATAGCTGCACGTCTAAACTATAGGTAAGTCAGTAAACTGACTAATAACTCCTATATTGTTACAATGTAATACTTGTTAATCGTGTGTTTGGAGGGAATATTAATCATTTTCACATCTTGAACTGTTAATAATAATAATAATAATAATAATAATAATAATAATAATGAATTCAATTTATAACGCACTTTTCATTAATGGAAATCTCAAAGTGCTACAAGGTGCAACATATTTGAATGTCAATAAGACAAATAATAAAACAATTAAAATCAACAACAGTATCAACTCAGATCAAAAGTAGAATCATGAGGAGGAAGAGTATGCTCGGTTGAAAAGAAAGGTCTTCAAGCCGCTCTTAAAGTCAACCACAGACTGTGGGGCTTCAGTTTCTCTGAAACACCTGTAAGTGTCGCCAAAGGAACAAGAACCACAGAAACGTGCGTACGCCTGCTCGGGAGCTTGCGTGGATATGTACCTGGATGCGCATATATTCACGTTCAGTTCAGTTTTGATACATACGGGCTTTTGCGTGGAAAGTGACGTGCGCAATGTTTTTGTGCGCACGCACGGTTGATACATGAGGCCCCAGGTCCTGAAATGCAGGTGGGGGTCATACACAGGGAGGCAGAGCTCCAAGAACAAATCCAGAGGGAAAATCCAAAATCCAAACATCCAGAGAACAAAGAAGGGTAGTCGATACCAGGGTCAAATGGGCAGAGAGGAATCAGATGAGCGACAGGCAGAGAGATAAATCCAAGAAGTCAAAGTCAACTTTATTGTCAGAACTGCAATATGTACAGGACATACACAGGATTGAAATTGCGTTTCTCTCAGTCCCTCGGTGCAACAGTAACCATCTAAACACTAAACACTAAAACATTTAATAAACATAAGCATAAAATAGTAAAAGTGTAACACTGTCCTGAGTTTTTTCATAGTAGTATAAAAGTATGAAAATTTACACCAACACTGAAACACCAAACACCCCTAAAACACCAAACACCCAATGAACATAAGCATAAAATGAAATAATAAAAGTGTAATACTGTCCTGAGTTTTTGCATAGTAGTATAAAAAGTATAAAAAGTATATCTATAAAATAAACTGAAGGTTCTAGCATTGACATTTGCAAAGAGTGGCACAGCAGCATATGAGTTAATGTACACAGTATATGTATGAGGTAGTTGATGTTGGTATAGAGGCAAAGTGGCATATGCAGTAAGGCACATAAGGCACATTTGGCATCCTTAGATAAGGCTAATCAGAGAATACTGTATATGTATCAGCAGTAGTGTAGATATAAAAGTAGTGTAAATGTAAACAGTAGTAATAAATGTAAAACAGTAGTAATAAATGTAAACCGTATTAATAAATGTAAACAGTGAATGTAAACAGTAGTATGACTATAGGCAGTAATGTAATACAAACATTAGTGCAAATATGAGAAGTAGTGCAAACTGAATGAGCACATGACCGAGAGTTTAGTGAATAACCCGTTTGATGACACAGAGTCCAGTGTTAAAAACTTTGTGTTGAGTGGTAATGTGTGAGAAAGTTTTTTGTGTTAAGGCAGTTCAAATGGGAGGGGAGGCAGAGCAGGCAGAGTGTTTAGCATTCTGACTGCCTGATGAACAGAGCTGTCTCTCAGTCTGCTGGTACGAGCCTGGAGACTCCTCAGTCTCCTCCCTGATGGCAGCAGTCTGAAGCAGCTGTGTAGTGGGTGTGTGGGATCACCTGCCATGCAGAGGGCTTTCCGAGTGAGGCGTTTGCTGTGTAAGTCCTGCAGTGAGGGCAAGGAGGTGCCGACGATCTTCTCAGCTGCTCTCACGATGCGCTGGAGGCTCTTGCGGCAGGATGCAGTACATGCACCAAACCACACAGTGATGCAGCTGGTCAGGACACTTTCTATGGCTCCCCTGTAGAAGGTGCACATGAAGAAGCAGAAGAAGAAGGCATGAGGTCATGATCAGAATAACAAGGCTTGAGGGTCAGGCATGAATCATGAACAGGAATGAGAACGAGAAGACTGGATATCAGGGACTATGAGAGGTATAATGAAAAGGTGTAATGAAAAGTGTGTTATAAATTGAATTAATTATTATTATTATTATGTATAATAATCTGGCAGGGACTGAGTGAGAGCTTGGGGTTTAAGAAGGGCAGGTGACGGGAACGGCATGAATGCTGATTGTGATCAGTGAACAGCAAGAACATGGCTGGATGACAGGAGCAAACTGAGGCATGACATGAGCAGGGTCAACAGAACATAATGACAGGAACCATGGCAGGAGGGGTAGTGAGCAAGGCAGGGGACAGAGGGCATGATCATGGCATGAAGACGCAGAGACGTGAGCAGATGGGGGGGGTAAGCAGAGGCCGCTGATCATGATAAAATTCGAAAACATGCCTGAAAATGTAAAATGTACCATTTGACATTGTGTTATTAAAATCAGCTGCATGCTCTGTTGAGCTTTTTGAGCACAACTTCCTGTAAGAATCAAGTATTTCTAACAGGAAACGTTTGGCTTTAATGAGGGTGAGCTCAAACTTTGCTTTTTAGTTTTTACTGTGAACATTTCTAAGATAATTTCATACCTCGACTCTAAAGTGCTGGTGCATTATCCTTGTTTACCTCAAGATAAAGCGATAAACTAGGGTGTGTGCCTCTGAATGCACACGTACATACACGAGAAGAGAGGAAGAAGAAGCACAACGAGAAAAACGTTAATCACCATGGAAACTGAAGACTTCATTTGCTTACCTCTACCCTCTTTTCATCACTCTTATCATTTCATGTGCCCCTTTTTTTTTAATAGAAATTAAGTTTAGAGTAGCGTTTAACTCAGTTTAAAGTAACTAAGTGTACACAGCCTGGAAATGTAAGATTATTGGAAAAACTGCAGGCCTTTTTGGTGGTGACATCTTGGAACAACGAGCTACAAAGCGAGGTGTGAAAAGTCCAGATGGGCTGTGGTTTCAGCTCCTCGTTTGTGGTAATATCTGAGCCTCATGCTTCATTTGCTTTGGAAATTGGCTTCTATCAGCCACTTCTGTAATTATTTCATTGACTGTGGAGAGTTTATCAGAGCCGGTACACAATCATTTTAGTTTTAGTGTTAATTTTGTTATTGAGGGGTTTTATTTCAGAATTCCTTTGTTAACTCGCCTGAGTTTAATAGCGTGATATTGACAATTAGGTTAAGGACTCAAGCATGACGCCAGACAACAAGAATGGTTAAAACGTTTATTGAGAAAACGCAGCTGGTGGAGATCTGAGTCCAATGGTGGGGCCAATCTGTAGAGATAGGGTGGTTAGTGAACTGATATTTTATGTGGATAATCAGCAGAACGTAAAGACAGCTTCTAAACTTCACAGTCAGGTGAAGGAGGGGCCACCTGTAGGACTTGGAGGTGAAGACATCACCGCCACTGGGTGAAGAGCTGCAGTGAAGTAGAGCTGAGCAGAGCGTTGTTAGGGGAGAGATCCAAGAGCGGGGTCCTGAGTCATAAGCGGAGGTCAGACACAGGGCGTCAGAGATCCAGATCCAAGTCAGAATCATAATCTGTGAGGCGTAGTCTGCAGAAGAGTGGGTCAATACCGAGGCCAGAGAGGCAAATCCAGAACAGACAGGGAGCAGGCAAAACGCGGAGCAGGTGTGAAGTCAAGACCAAGCAGGTGAACAAGGCTATGAATAGAACGCTGGAAATCTACAATCTCAAGGATTTTGATAAGTTTGATAATCTGGCAGGGAATGAGAGCTTTGGTCTTAAATAGGACTGTGGCAGGTGTAGGACATGAGCGCTGATTAAGCTGAACGTGGAGAGTCAGCATGGTAGGATGACAGGAGCAGAAACATGACATGAGGGGCTGGATCATGACAGATATTTTCTTTTCATTTATAGAAAGGTTTCTGAGGCTTGTGTTGCTTTTCTCAGAGCCAATTGCCAAATATTTTTTATAACCAGACAAGTCCCAGTGGGATCACAGATCTCTTTTGCAACAGAGACCTGGGCCTAATGGCAGCCCAACATGCACATGGTTGGTCATTTTAATTTTTTTTGTCAGTCCACACAATCTAAGAGAAATGCTGGAATACACACGTTGCACCACTACATAGCAAAATGTCCACCTCATGGGTAGCTCAGCTAAAGTCTTTTTATTTTTTTATTTTTTTTACTATTTCCAACATTTTAGCCTTTGATCAATATTTGACGGTGACGAGATAAGTGTTAGGGAATTTCGGATAAGGTTTTATGGATGCTTTTAACTATTGTGGTTGAGAATGTTAACTGCCCGTGAACCATGTGTTTGAGTTAGCAGAGAACTGGATGAGGAGCTGATCTGATACTGCAGACGCAGCTGGCACTCCAAGGATGCCAGCCTGTCTTTGAGCTTGGAGCTGATAAGCATATAAAAACAAGCCTAGTCGCACACTGCCCGTGGCAGATTCTCGTGACTGGACTCTACACGTGTATTTTGTATATCAGTGTAACTTGTTAATGTTTTATTATTAATAATATTTTTCAATAATATTAATATTTTTTTTTACATATTTTTATGTAAAATGTATTTCTTTTTTACTGTTGGTGCCTTGTTTTTGTATTTTTGTTGCATGCTTTGGTATTTCTTGTTTTTTTGGGCGAGTCGAGACGGTTCTTCTTGTCCTGAGCATTTCATTGCATTGTTGACCTTGTGCTGATCTGCATATGAAAATAAACCTAAACCTAAAGCTGACCTTTGCAAGTAAAACCGGTTAAAAATCTTCTCGTCATCGAGTGTGGCTTCTATTGAGTAAGCAAGAATAGAATACAGGTAGTCCTCGACTTACGACGGCCTTGACTTACGACGTTTTGCGGTTACGAACGCCCTCCCATTGAAAAGCATTGTTTCGAGTTAGACGGTTTATGCGCCTTTACACCAGAAAATACGGTACCGAACCGAAACTCACCGGAGGACAGCGGAAATTTACAGGAGGTTTACAGGAGGGAGGGGGAGAGTACAGGAGGGAGGGGGAGAGTACAGGAGGGAGGGGGAGTAGGGAGAGTAGCTTGACGCAGTCAGTGGGAAATTACCAGGTGACTTCATTGTTTGGACACGCAGACCGGAGCAGAGGAGGTTAGTAGGGCGGTTTTTGTCACTAGACGGCAGAAACAGCGGAGCTGGACCGGAGGAGTAAGAGCTAACATGCTAACAGGCCTTACTGTAAACAGTCTGGACCGTGCGAACTACAGGCAGCCTCAGATGTTGGAGGGACACCGAGCTAACATGCTAACAGGCGGAAGAACGGCTTCACCAGCATACCAGTAGGCCATTAACCCTTTTTTTCCATCATTGTGGCTCTGAATGTATGTGTTTTTTGATAATAATGTAGGATAATGTGTTAGGATAGGCTAAGTGCTTGGTAAAATAAAGTACTGTACGTATGAGGTGCCGTTTGGACGTATTTTCCGATTTTCGAGTTACGAACGGGCGTAGGAACGGAACTCGTTCATAAGTCGGGGACTACCGTACCTGTAGAGGATATTTTTATCCAACAATAAGGGGGAAAAAATAGCACAGAGTTTGTTTGGGTTTTAAGGGAGTGCAAAACTAAATTCTATATTGGAGTTTCTAGAAAGTTCTAAATCTCCTGTCCACACATAAAAATGCTTTATGTTAGAGTTTTTTTTTTCTTTCTCTCTCTCTCTTCAAAAGCCCCGCGTGTAGACAGGAGATGCAAATGTAGCAGAAAATCCTTTGTGCACACAGAGTCAGGAAAGATGAGTATGCCATATTTTGGTTCATGGTCTTAGAATGTTATGCAGCTTAATTTGAGGTATTTTATTCCTTTATCTAGTTTTAAACAAAAACTATCTGAGGTTTTCCAATAATTCTCAGTCGAGTCATCTGGACAGTTTCTTTTTTATAGAAATGTTTCGCCCTCCATCCGGAGGGCCTCATCAGTCAGAGGAGTTCCAGCAAACTGTTTCCCCACCAAGCAGTAAACACCTTAAGTGGACCAACCAGTTTGCTGGAGCCACTGAGAATTATTGGATTTGGTACCTGGATGATTGAGCATGAACGTGTTGCCTTGAACGACTTTGGCTGTGGCTACCTGCCTGGGAGGAGTCGACGAGGGACAGGACGGCCCCCAGAAAACATCTTAGCTCCAGCAAACTGGTTGGTCCCCTTACAGTGTTTACTGCTTGGTGGGGAAGCAGTTTGCTGGAACTCCTCTGACTGATGAGGCCCTCCGGATGGAGGGCGAAATGTTTCTATAAAAAAAAACTGTCCAGATGATCCGACTGAGAATTATTGAATTTGGTACCTGGATTATTGAGCATGAACTTTCTTATCTGAGGTTTTAGTCACATCTTGCACCTATAATGTTTAAATATCTTAAATTGTGATTTATTTATATTTTACTTGTATTGTATTTTACTTCTTATTACCAGATATTTTGTTGTAACTATTTTAATATTACTGTTACTGTTCTTAAGACTGTTTTTCTGTATTTGTAATGGCTTGTTTGTACATTGCATATGCCCCAGGACATCCATGTAAAATAGATTAATAAACTCAATGGTTCCCTTATCAGTCAGGTTCACTCAGTGCAACATATGACTATAGGAATTGCGCCGCTGCGTGGTTCACCTGAAGTAATACAATCACTCCTCGAACAAGGCAGGTGGCCGTCAGCGTCACCACAGAGGCCCCACCCTCTTGGTAGAAGACCGAATGACGCCCAGCCTACTTCCTCTTATGCCCTTCACCTCGCTTACACCTGAACTTTGTGGGATTCTCTGTAGCTACATCGCTCGATCGGAGATGAGCTCGCTCCCTACACTGAGCGTACAGAGAAATTTCCTGCGTGTTGCTGGGCTAGTATAAGCTAGTCCAGCCTCTTTTATTTAACCGAAAGGTTTTTTCTTCTCTCTTCGCAGCTGCTTCGCTCAACGGCGCTAACTGCGTCACATCGCTACCCTGCTAACGAGTTAGCGGGCTAGCCAGCGAAAGCGACGTGACGAAGAAGACGTCTCCGGACCACATTAGCACTGCTAACGAGCTCGAATCTTCTCGGACTTGGCTTCTGAGAAGGGAAAGCGAAAACCAAAAAATTCTAAAAAGACCAGCAGGCTAGCGAGCCCCGGCTCCCGGGCCTGACCCAGCGGCTGCGGCTACTCCCTTTCGGCGACGGACACCCACAAGGCCTGTCCTGTCTGCCTGGGGATGTTGCATGCTAAGACAGCGCTGGAATCCCCCGAGTCCTGCCCGCACTGCAGCCAGATGCTCGAGGCTGTGAGGAAGCGTCGAATGGACATCGTGGTCAAGGCCATGGGTGGGTCTGCAGCGGCACGTGACCCGGACTTCACAGAGGCACTCACTCCGACACCAGAGCTCAAGGCCGTGGACCTGGAGGACAGCGGCCACGCTGACTGGGGGGACAGCATGGACATGACGGTCTCCATCGGGAACTCCACCGCCGAATACGACACAAGAAGCCTGTTACGAGCAGACGAGCTCTCGCTAACAGCCTCGGTTGAGATTTCAGACAACGAAGCTGAGAAGGAGGAAGAAGGAGAAGAGGAAGACTTCTCCCAGAACCCGACAACAGCTCAGCCAGAGACGGACGTCTCAATTCCCGCCTTGTTCAACTTGTTTCGCAGAGCGGCGGACACGTTGCGGATCACCTACAGAATGGTCACCTGTCACCTAAAGAATTCAATAAAAAACTGCTCTCATTACACACCAATGCTTACACGGAACTTCACCAGATTATCTAAAGGACATTCTTGCTCCATATTCATCCACCCGGTCTCTTCGATCACAGAACAGTAATCTCCTTCACATTCCACGAACCAAATTAAGGACCATGGGAGACCGGGCATTCAGTGTGGCTGCCCCCGCCTATGGAACTCCCTCCCTGACTACCTGAGAGCTCCACAGTCACTGGTTGACTTTAAACAAGGCTTAAAGACCTTTCTTTTTAAGCGAGCCTACTCTGCCTCCACATGATTTTACCTTTAATCTTAGTTGATACTATCATTGATTTACTTGATTTTATCACTTGTTTTTATTTGATCTTTGATTTTTGTTGCACTTTGTAGCACTTTGAGATTTTCGTTAATGAAAAATGCATTATAAATTAAATTCATTATTATTATTATTATTATTATCAGCTGGCCAGAACCCCCACCTCGCCAACAGGTAACGAGGTTGGCGGGGAATTATTTCTATGCAAAACAGCAGTCGGCCACGAGGTACAGGATGCCGATTTTTCCGGATTTCCTGACGGAGCTCACTCGCACCTGGGCTGAACCCAGGGCTCCCATGCTTCTACCACTCTCACAGTTCCTCGACGTCGCCGGAATGGAGGCAGCAGGAATCACCAATGTCCCACATATGGAGGACAAGCTGGTGGCTCACTTGGCCCCCAGGACGTTGGGCGCAAAGCCGACTCTACCCAGCAAGGCCTGCTACGCCTCGGCCTCCCAGCTCGAAAAGTGTTACCAAGCTCAGGGCCTCGCGATCCGCGCCATGAATGCCTCGGCCATGATGCAGGCCTACCTGGCAGAGAAGCTGCAGGAGCTCCAGGTAACAACAAACAAACAGGTTGCGACAGACATCCTGAAGGAAGCAAGGAGACTGACTTTGTTCTGTGAATGATGAGGACCACGGCCATTGCTCAGGGGAGATGCATGGCTGAAGTGGTCATCGTCCAGCGCCACCTGTGGCTGACTTTGACGGACCTGCCAGAGGGCCAGCAGTTCCCCTTCCTCTACCACCCGATCGAACCGACGGGACTCTTCAGAGGGGCTCTGGAGCGTATCCAGAGCAGGCTGGAGCAAAGACAAAAACAGGCCGAGGCCCTGCGAGAGGGGATGCCGAGAAAAGCTTTTGCGCCCCCTAGAGACACCAGTGTGAGCAGACCCCCGAAGCCTCAATACCGCTCGGCCACACGCCGTCCCCCGCCAAAAAGACCAGCTTACGACAGGGAGCAGCGGCAGAGACCCGAGGCAGGCCCATCTCAGGCTGGCTAGTCCTGGACCAGGAACAGGTTCGTTCCTCGCTAAGCGGTTCCGCCGAGAACCTCCTCAGAGAACCGGGACAGAAGACAGAAGTTGGCCTGACAAAACGGGACCACTTCACAGTTTTGAAGGTTCGTCCGCCCATGTGGTACGGGAACCAAGACTTTTAAATCCAGACTTTATATGTAAAAAACTACAAAAAGCTGGTGACATTTGTGTGTGCACAAAACAAGGTGTTTCTGCTAAGTGTGTAAATAAGACGCATTTTTGTTCTTTAAAACACAAAAATAAAGTACCAAAAGCACGAATTGCCCTGGTTCTTGACTAAAAAAAAAAAAAAACAGCACCATTTTTGTGAAAACAGTCACGATGAAGCGAGAGGGCAAACACCTCTCCTCTCTCGTGGAAGACAAGGTGTCAGGTCAGACTATGAGCCCCAGCGGGGCGTCTGGGGTCTGTCTGGAGCAGACAGACATCATGGCGTCCGTTGGCGGACAGGTCAGCACGTCCGGGGCCATGCGAGGGGAAGCAAAAGCTCCCCCTCCCGCACCTACGATGCACACACAACCCACAATAAACATGTCTCACAGGCTCATTGCGCACGCGCAGGCCTGGAGGGCGTGTCACCCAAACACGTGAGTCATGACGACAGTGTGTCGAGGCCTACGGATTAGGGCTGAACGATTTAGGAAAATAATCTAATCGCAATTTTTTTCTATAAATTACGATTGCGATTTAAAATGCGATTATTTTTTACTGGTTCTGTATCACTAACGACACAACTGTTTTTTTTTTAAATCAGATAATTAATGCGCTTTTTCACGCAGAACATTAGCTTGTTGAGCTAGCTGCTAACCGGGCACCGTCAAAACAGACCCGGTCACATGACCAGCTCGCGCTCTGTTTATCTCCCGCGGTCTCGGTGTTTCAGCCTCTAAGCTCAGATACACGTTTACATGGGCTAACTTACCTGAATTTATAACTTTTATGACTTCTGTCGAGCCTGAAGCAACTGTGTTGGAGCGCACGGTCTCCTCCTCCCTGCTCTGCTCTGTTTTGCTCCGCTCAGAGCTGCGCGCGGCCAGTCGGCTCACTCCCAAGTCACGTGACCAGTCAAATCGCAGCCCGTGCGATTAGTGAATCACGTTTTAACATATCGCGAGATAATAGCAAATGCGATTAATCGTGCAACCTTACTACGGATGCAGTTCCACAAGAGGCCGCTCCCGTTCACCGGGTGCTGCAGTCAAACATAAAACCAGACCGTGAACACGTCTTAAGAGAGGAGATATCAACGATACTGCAAAAAGGGGTGATAAATGTTGTTCCAAAACAGAATATACACACCGGCCACTTCAGCAAGTATTTCCTCGTGCTCAAACGGGATCAGACCTTGAGACCGATTCTGGATCTCAGAGCGCTGAACAAGAGAATAAAAACAAATCCAAAATGCTCATGCTGAGACAGGTGATCCAGTCTGTGAGACCAGGAGATCACGCATGTACACTGGATTTGAAAGATGCTTTTTCCACGTGAGCATTTGGAAGAAGCACAGAAAATATCTTCGCTTTGCATTTGAAGGGAAAGCTTACGAATTCATGGCTTTACCTTTCGGGCTAAAAACTGCACCACACACATTTACAAAATGTCTGGATGCAGCGTCAAGGGGTCAGAATTATGAATTATCTCGACGACCTTTTAATTCTGGCCAAGAGCAGAACACAAGCCCAGTTGCACTCATGGATGGTGATAGCGCACCTGGAGACTCTGGGCTTCGTCCTAAATCTGCAGAAAAGCGATTTGACTCCTTCACAGATTACCGTATTTCTGGGTGTACAGGTCAACACCATTTTGTACAGAGCACGGCTTTCAGAGGAACAAATCTCTTCCATCCGCCTCTGCCTGGCACACTTTCAGCTGGACCAGAAAGTGTCTCTGAAGCTCTGCCAGTGCCTTCTGGGTTTATTGGCAGCAGCCATCCCCTGCGTGCCTCAAGCATTATTAAAAATCTGTGCTCTGCAGATATGGCTAAACAAACAAATGTATCCTGCCTCCTTCAGGCAGGCAGGGACGACACTGATCAGCCCGGAGTGCATGACAGCCCTGGAACCCTGGAGGGATCCTTCTGTGTTCACGACAGGCGTCCCACTGGGACGAGTACTGTCTCGTGTGGTGATCACAACAGATGCTTCAAAGAGAGGTTGGGGAGCATTTTGCAGGAACCAGAATGCCCAAGGGCTCTGGAAACAGCAGGATGCGAGACTCCACTTCAACTTCCTGGAATTGAAGGCTGTTTTTCTGGCTGTGAAGCACTTTTACAAAAAGGGACTGAGTACAAAACAACATGTCCTGATAAAATTGGACAACAGAACAACTGTGTCCTTTATCAACAGAAAAGGGGGGACGAGGTCCCGACCCCTCCTCAGTCTGACACACAAGCTGCTCACGTGGTGCAGCCCCCGAATATTGTCACTGAGAGCGACACACATCTCGGGTGAGCTAAACCATTGGACAGACGCCCTCTTAAGAGGGCCACTGCTGGCCTCAGAGTGGAGATGGAATCCACGCGTCGTGGACCAGGTCTGGGGACGCTACGGGCGGGCATCCGTAGATCTGTTCGTCTGCAAAACCAGCACGCATTGCGGCCTGTACTTCTCACTGAAGGAAGCAGACGCCCCGTTGGGAACAGACGCTCTGGCCCACAGCTGGTCGGCAGGGGTGCTATGTTACGCGTTCCCCCCTATCCATCTGATTCAGGCGACGCTGGAACGTGTACGAAGGGAGCCTCTTTCCCTGATACTCATAGCTCCCAGATGGCCACAGAAACCATGGTTCCCAGAAATGATGTCACTGTTGTCAGGGACACCATGGCAGCTGCCCCCCCACAGGGACCTGCTGACTCAGGCCCACGGGCAGCTCCTTCACCCACGTCCAGAACTGTGGCAACTCTCAGCCTGGCCGCTGAGAGGAACAGGCTGATGGCCTCCGGCCTCCCCAGTAATGTCATAAACACAATACAAGGAGCGAGAGCCCAGTCAACCCAGACTCTCTACGCTCGAAAATGGCGTGTTTTTGAGGCCTGGTGTCTGGAAAGGAATATTATTTCATATTCCTGTGACCTGGTCCAGCTCCTCACCTTTTTACAAGACCTGCTGGAAAAAGGCTGCTCCTTTTCCACCATTAAGGTGTTTTTGTCAGCCATCTCGGCGTGCCACGAAGGCTGGGGAGGTAAAACACCCGGTGCCCACCCTCTCATGATACGTTTCATGAAGGGCGTACTGAGGAAAAGGCCCCCCAGCAGGACTCTGGCCCCAGACTGGGACCTTCAGTTAGTCCTGGATGCTTTGTGTGAGCCTCCATTTGAGCCTCTCAGCAGCATTAAGATAGATTTGTTATCTTATAAAACTGCTTTGCTCTTGGCTCTTTGCTCAGCTAAACGTGTGGGTGACCTCCACGCTTTATCTGTGCACCCAATGTGTACCAGGTTTTCCCCTGACAGGTCAAAGGTCACCCTGTGTCCTAACCCCGCATATGTACCAAAAGTTCCAACTCTAAACCCCAGAAGTCTGGACTTTGAGCTCTCTGCATTTCCTCCCCACCCTGTCCTCACTGAGGAACAAAGGAGGTTGAATTCACTCTGCCTTGTAAGGGCCTTGAGTGTTTACATCAACAGAACTGTCAGTTGGAGGAAAACAAACCAATTAGTTGTATGTTTTGCCAATCCTGCTGTGGGCAAAGCCCTTTCAAAGCAGCGCCTCTCACACTGGGTGACTGAGGCCATAAAAAGGGCATACAGCAGCAAAGGTCAACAGGCGCTCTCTGAGGCACACGCCCATTCCACTCGAGGCCTGGCAGCCTCATGGGCTCTGTTTAAGGGAGTTCCAGTGGCAGACATCTGTGCTACTACAAACTGGAGTTCCACAAACACATTTACAAACCACTACAGTTTGGATGTCACTGCATGTGACATCACTCAGGCTGTACTCTCTAACACACAGTAGAGATCAGCCAAAACGCCTAAAGTATTAAGGCAGAAGTTCTCACAAGCATGCATTTTACAGAGCATTTCAAGGGTGTGAATGAATTACGTTCCCATAGTCATATGTTGCACTGAGTGAACCTGACTAATAAGGGAACTGAAAGTTATGCACCATAGCTCATGTTCCCTGAAGGAAGGGAACGAGGTGCAACATATGTTTGCCCTTTTCAATGCCCAAGCTTGGTGAAGTGCACTTGGAGAATGTAGGCTGGGCGTCATTCGGTCTTATACCAAGAGGGCGGGGCCTCTGTTGTGAAGCTGACGCCCACCTGCCTCGTTCGAGGTGTGATTGTATTACTTGAGGTGAACCGTGCGGCGGCACAATTCCCATAGTCATATGTTGCACCTCGTTCCCTTCCTTCAGGGAACATGAGTTATGGTGCATAAATTGCAGATTTCTTCCTGGTAAAGTAAAGGTTTAAAATATATATATCAGAGTCAGAGTCAGAGAGAGTCAGAGAGTCTTTATTGTCATTTGCACCGCATGTGGTACATGAGATGAAAACGAGATTATGTACACGAGGTCCCAGTTACATCCAACAACAATGAAAGAGAAAAACAGTAATAACATCTAGAACTAACTAAGAAAAGCATCAACTAGTAATACACTAAGCCTAATATAGTGGGAATAAACAGCAGCACGAACATGAGTTTGTATGAGCAGATGGTCACAGATGAATACAGCAACAAGAAAACAGATCAGCATCAGCATGATGTGATATTTTGCAGTGTTTATTTATTTATTCATGAGTCTAACAGCCTCAGGGTAGAAGCTGTTCCTCAGTCTAGTGGTTCTACATTTGATGCTCCTCAACCTCCGTCCTGAGGGGAGTGGGGCAAAGAGTGAGTGTGCTGGGTGAGTGAGGTCTTTCATGATGCAGGTGGCTCTTTTCCTGCATCTGGAGGTGTAAATGTCTGTGATGGTGGGGAGACTGACTCCAACAGACTTCTGTGCAGCCTTCACCACTCTCTGTAGAGCTTTCCTCTCTTCAACTGTGCAGCCTCCATGCCACACGTTGATGCTGGAGCACAGGATGCTCTCCACTGCACACCTGTAGAACGAGGTGAGGACTGGGCTGCTCAGACCAGCTCGTCTCAGCCGTCTGAGGAAGTAGAGTCTCTGATGACCTTTCTTGATCAGGCTGGTGGTGTTGTTGCTCCAGCTGAGGTTATCATTCATGTGTACACCCAAGTATTTGTAGCTGGAGACCACTTCCACTGCAGACCCACCTATTTTCAGTGGGGCATGGGTGTGTTTGTTCCTTCTGAAGTCCACAATCATCTCCTTTGTCTTCTTCACATTCATGTGAAGATTGTTCTCTTTGCACCAGCTCTCCAGGTGTTCCACCTCCTGTCTGTAGCTGGACTCATCATTGTTTGTAATGCATCCCACCACCGCTGTATCATCTGCAAACTTAACAATATGACAGCCTGGAAGTGTGGCTGTACAATCATATGTGAGCATATCATATCAATAATATGTGAGAAAGTGTGTACTAGTAATAAAAACTAAATAAA
>JBBPBX010002097.1:0-15750 GCA_038048925.1 Garcialebias charrua | reverse complement strand
TATATATACAGTATATCTATATAAATATCTATATCTATATCACTCAAACCTAGGGACAATTTAAAGTTACCAATCAGCCTAACATGCATGTTTTTGGTCTGTGGGAGTAAACCAGTGAAAACCTATGCATGCACGGAGAGCTTATGCGAACTCCACCCAGAAAAACCCCAGCTGGGATTTGAACTGGCAACCTGCTCCCTGAGAGGAAGCAGCTCTACCAACTGTGCCACTGTGCCGCCCCGGGAAAAATACAAACAAAATCAATTAGATTCATGAAAGAGACTCACTTTCTATGGGTTTACATGTATTTAAAGTTTTAAGGAGTTTTTAATATGAATCTGAATCTCATATGTTTTGGTATTTATCATTTATTTTGGGTTGCTTGTCTTTATGTGTGGCCATGTGATTGACTGGAGTGTCCCACACCTCTCGCACTGTGACTGCTGGATATGCGCACCAGTGACCCCTCAACCCGAAAAGGAAGAAGTGGGTAAAAGATAATGATGGATGGATGTTTTATTTTGACATTGACATTTTTCAAGAAGATGGGACAATCGATGGAGGGTGTTTGATACACACTATGCTTCCATAGCAAGACAGTAGACTGATGTTAGGGTCAGAGATCAAGGGTAGTGTGCGTGTAGGGGGTGGGGGTTCTGAGAGGACTGATGGCTCTTAATGCTCAGCTTCTATTGTGAAAGGAGCAAGCACTTAAAAAAATGCTTTTAAAACATGATGCAGCAGGAAGAAACGTTTTAATAATTTGAAACTGCTCTTTTAGTGGCAGAGTGAAAGATACATAAGAAAACGAAGAAACAAATATAGGAGAAATCACAAGGTCAGTGCAGGCAGTTAAATGGATGTAAAGGAAAGTTCTCTGTTCTCCTCTCTTGCCTATACAGGCTGAGCAGATAAAGTGTACCACGACCTTCCTCTCTGCAGACCAGCAGCAATATTTTCCATCTCCTGCTGCAAGCGGAAACACACGGCAGTAAAATTGATGGATGGCCAGACTGGAGATTAGGTCCAAGAAACAAATTTGTCTTTCAGAGATGAATGTCTAAAGAGACCCAGTCAGAATAATTTAGCAACCCCACAAAGGGCACATCTGCATACTTCTCCAAGAAATCAACAGCTACGTATCTGGAAGATTTTATGTTGAAGGACCCAGACTGGTGGGACGTTAGTGGTTGTACCGGTTTTATTTTATAAAAGACATTTGTATTAAATTGTTGAACATGACAGAGATTACCGTACGTGTTTATACTATCTATATTGTCTCTGTGGGATGAGATTGAAGTGTAATGTGATGGTTCTTGAACAATTTTCAGAATTTTTTTTTGGCATAGCAACACTTTACAACAAGGCTGGCTAATAAATAGTTTATAGATAGATACATTATTAATTCCTCTATAAACCCTTTATAAATCCTTAATAACTGCTTATTACCGGTATGCATTAATTAAGGGTGACAGAGAGACTAAACTGACCAGTTTCTTGCTAAATAGTGAGCCAAATCTGTTCACTTATATATTTAATCTAGAGTTGTTATATTAAACATTTCAGACTAAGTTACTTTACTATGGTGGCCCTGCGGTGTAAAAGAACAACATTTGAAAAAACACAACAAAATCACAACATTTGAAAAAAAAATGGAATTACCTTACATTAAGCCAAAGGGGTTTGTGAAGCGGTGGATCTTTTTTTTAAGTATTTTATTTATTTATTTTTTATTTTATTAACAACATAAAACAGAACAACAGAACAATGGACAGTATAGTAATTCCTACAATGTGGTGCCTTTTGAGTCCCCATGCCATAATGTGGTATATTTTGTTTAAAAGTGGGTTAATATTAATTTTATTAATCTTGTCTTATATGTTTGACTCACCTCAACCATAAAACAACCATATGTACACAATATTAATTTATTTAAAATGAGTAAGTCTAATTTTAAATGCAACTTGGGTTTACTGCCATGTCCCCTTTTATGCTTCATGAAATTAAAGCTGCAGTATGTAGCTTTTTTTATGAACATATTTCTTCACTCTGTCACTACCTCCTGACAGACTGATGTTAGCCAGGTAATCTCTGAAAAAAAATTAAAAAAAATATTGTCCCCTTGCTTCTCCAGGTGGTAAATAAGCATTTCTAAAAAGAAAAGGTGACCCGCCATTTTCCAGCCAATAAAAACAGAGTTTGTAACCAGCCAATAAAAACAGAGCTTGAATTTGAATCAGCCAATAAAAACAGAGCTTGAATTTGAAATTCAACAGACCACAAGGGGGCAGAGCCACATATGGCTCTGAGGGGGAGGGATCAGAATGCTTTGCCTGTTGAAAATATTTCTAACTGCTGCAGTTCTACAGAAACTGCATACTGAACCTTTAAGTTACAATAATAAGTAATAAATATTAAAAAGTCATGTTTAATCATTTTTTAATAGTACTATGTATAGTAGTTCTCATACAATTAATTTTATAATATCAAAATATGTTTTATGCTTATTTTATTAAAAATAAATTGAGTCCCTGAGTCAACTGTCTACCCTGTTACTCTAAAATGTCTGTCACCCCTGGTATGGCATAATGTAATTCATTTTTCAAATGTAATTCTATATTTTTCACCACTTCTGATTTGGCCACTTCCACTTTGGCTACTTCTGCTTTGGTTACTTCCTCTTTGGCCACTTCATCACTTTCACTTTCGCTACTTCTGCTTTAGCCACTTCCGCTTTGGCTGCTTCCGCTTTGGCTTAATGTAATTCTGTTTTTTTCAAATGTTGTTGCAGTTTTGTTGTTTTTGTTGTGTTTTTGTTGTGTTTTTACTAATATAATTCCTTTTTATAAAATGTTCATTTGATAAAATTTACACCTCACGGCCACCGTAAGTTACTATCTTGTAAGCACAATAAACATTTGTAATATATTTTTTAGCATATAATACTGTACATTATCACTGCATTATAAGTATCTAAAACTAATATTATATCCTAAAAAAATAGGTTAACAAATGCTTATTGTGCTGACATGGTAGTAACTTAGTCTGAAATGTTTAATATAACAACTCTAGATGAAATATATAGGTGGCAGATTTGGCTCACTATTAGGCAAGAAACAACCCTTAATTATAGCATAATAAGCAGTTATTAATGATTTATAAAGCGTTTATAGAGGACTAATAACATATCTATAAACTATTTATTAGCCATCTTGGAGCATATTGTAAAGTGGTACCATAAATCAAATGTTATAGTGGTGGGAAAGAACTGGCAAAAACTATTCTGCTCATTCTAGTCTATTGAGTGTTTTAAAAATTGGAAGACTGAGTTGTCATTTTCGTTTTTTTTGTTCATTTGGAAATAAATATAAATGCAATTTGTCATCTTGTTTTCTGTTTCTTTCTGTTTGTCTCTTGAGCTGTGATCTCTGCAGGCACAAACCATTAGGGAGAAAAACTAACCTCAAGAGACTGCCTGCTGTTATTGCACCCATTTGTCACTGTTCGTTGTCTTCAAAAGTGTGTCCACAGACGTTCAGCATAACCACTTTATACCACCCGCTCTTTATACACAATTTACTGCCTTGTGTGAGGAAAACCTGCACAAAAACACCAGATGTTTCTATTAAAAACAGAAACAGGTTATCAGACTTGACAATTCTCCATTAAAGTACAGTATTTTCTGGTGTATAGGTCGCACCTGTGTATAGGTCGCATTGTCCAATTATCATCAATAGATTGGAAAAATCCCTAGATAGGTTGCACCGGTGTATAGGTCGCACCTACGTTTAGCTCTGCTGCAAATGTCTGCCACAGGAGCGCACAGCAAGGCTTTTAAGAAGATTAACACTTAAAAACAATTATTTGTTTGATAAAAATTATAGCAAATATATGTCTGAGCTGAACTTTTCCTTAATAAATTAACGTAATTGTGAAATGAGCTGGATTTAAACATTTGTTTCGCCAAAAGTGATAACAAGCTATATATAGGTCGCACCGGTGTATAGGTTGCAGGCCTTGAAAAAACCATAAAACGGTGCGACCTATACACTGGAAAAATATAGTAAAGCGGCCATGTCTTTTTTATTTCCATTACTGTGTCTTCTTTCTTTTTCCCTGTCTGACTGATGGACTGAGAATTCTGCTTTCCACTTTTCTTCTCATAACTCTGGCACTTTCATCCTTGACACTCCTCCTCTTCCTTCCGTGGATCTTCCTTTGCTTCTTGTCCTTCCCTCGCTCTTCACCGCCCTCCTATTTGACAGGAACTACACGACTCCGTTGCCATGACAGCAAAGGTGTGTGAGTGAAAATGAGCACCGTGGAGAGGCAACAGATAGTGCATTGGCTTTTAACCTTCGGTTTGTGTCTAAATCATACTCAGCTATTTCAAGAGGTGTCTTAGCCTTCCTCCTTGGGTGGGACTCGGGGAACCCTGGGGTGGGGGGCCTGTTGGGATCAGTGGGGGAACTGACCCCCTGGAGTTATATTTCTCCCCCATCCCTCACCACGCACATCCACCCTCTTCATTTTCAAATTCCACTCATGTAGGGATTTTGAGGCTCGGGTGTGCTGTAATAATTTTACATCTCTGTTGACCATAGCCACTTGGGTCTCGATTTTATTGTACACCTTAGACTTTCACTCATAACATCCTCATGGCATTCACATATAGGAACTTGGGGTGGGAACTAATGCCCGAGATAAACTCATGCGTCCTCAGGTACGCCACTCTACGCGCGCATTTTGTGCGCATGTGTTTTGCTGATATGCTTCAGCATATGTCAGAAACTATCAGCTTTCAAACGCTCGCGTTCTCCTTGTTGTAATATGAGCAGCTGCACACGGAGGGGACTCAACTGAGCTCGCTGATTGGTTACTTGCTGACACGCCTACTGAAATGATTGACAGCCAGCTCATGTAGCGCCTTGAAGACCGCGGCGGTGTTCATGCGGTGTTTCTACTATATATGTTGTAAAAAGTTCTCTCAGAAATAAAAATAATAACAGGGAGTGCTTTTCCTGCAGCACACAGCCCACCAGGGATATTTAAAACATCGCCGCACCCAGGTAGGACCTGAATTCATTCATTTCAATCATCGAGTGAACGGAGGAAGAAGCGGTTACTTGACTTTAGGCAAAAAAACAAAAGAAAAGGCCCGATCAGCGATAAAGAAGGGGAATTTATTTCCCTCCTGTTATGTTTGTTTCTGAGGTACAGCAATAATGTTCGTGGGTCAATTTGACCCGGGGAGTGTTTAATCATGTAATAGTGTCAGAAACCCAAAAAATCCTCCAAAACCTTTTTGTATCTGATTATTAACTCCAATACTAACCATGTCAGTCAATATTTGTGCAATGATGTTTTTTTTATTTCTCATAAATAAAGGATAATGACGACTAACTCATTTGGACATAAACAATGTGATTTACATTTTTTATGTTTGCTGAAAAAACCTACACACAAAAAAACAATAATTATCCTTGAAATTGATTTTTGTAAAAAAAATTATGTTACATTTTATTTTATTTTTTTCAAAGGGTGATCTTTATAATTGAACTTGAGACACATTTACTGTTCTGGGTCAAATTGACCCGCTCATTAAAATCAAGACAAATGAGTCATGAAGATTTGTGTGGGTGGAGTTTTCCCACGGGAACAGAAAAGGTTCCCGTCAAAAGTTGTATAAACACCTGCTTTCTCACAGTTTCCTTGTGAAGTAAAGAGAATAGTGAGAAAGTGGGTTTATGTGCATGCATGTGTGCATGTGTGTGTGTATGTGTGTGTGTGTGTGTGTGTGTGTGCGTGCGTGTGTGTGTGCGTGTGTGTGTGTGTGTGTGTGTGTGTGTGTGTGTGTGTGTGTGTGTGTGTGTGTGTGTGTGCGTGCGTGTGTGTGTGTGTGTGTGTGTGTGTGTGTGTGTGTGTGTGTGTGTGTGTGCGTGCGTGCGTGTGTGTGTGTGTGTGCGTGTGTGTGTGTGTGTGTGTGCGCTGTGTGTGTGTGTGTGTAGTGAAATATGTCTCATAGTTTCAAGGAAACAAATAGAATTGGAAATGTTTTTACCCTTTTTACCATTCATTTTGACTGCCGGGTCAAATTGACCCGAACAGTATCGATGTAACAAGTAGACGCAGAGAGTGGTACAAATGTGTAAAGTGAATCATTTTCAATTTATATGTTGATTGGAACTATTAAGACAAATAGAAAAAGTTTCATGCAGAAAAAATATTTTTAACTATTTTAAAAAAAAAAGTAAACTTTAAAACGGGTCAATTTGACCCGTAACATAACAGGAGGGTTAATTTGTGTAACATACAAAACAGTCCGGCGCCGGGGAAGTTTATGTTCAGACACCGCGCATCGCGTATGCGTAGTAAAAAAATAATTTTGCGCGTAGTGCCCTGAGGGGCTACGCGGGGCTACGCTTTTGCCACAGCGTACGTACGCTGCGTATAGGCGTATCGTGAGGACGCTCGAGTGTATCTCGGGCCTAAGGCTATGGGTGGCGGGATGACATCACTCTCGCCCCCTGTGCCTGTGCCCACTTCCAATGGTTGCATTTAGACACTAAGGGTTTGGATTAGAGTTGGGGTGGAGGGCAAATCTGGCATCATGTCAGCCTCTACTCTTTCTTCTTTCATTTTTTTTTAAATTGCACTTTACAACAACACACATCAACAGCACATCTGGGGGTGGGGGTGTCTGTGTCTTATTCCCCCTTTTTTACCCCTGCTCCTCTCACCCCCCCGGTTCCCTGGCTGCCGTTCCGGAGGTGGGGTCCGGAGGAGGGGCAGACCGTTGGGTGTTGACCTGAACTACTGGGGGGTTGCCGGGGGCGGGGCTGGCGTTGCGCCTTACCTGGGGCTGTTTGGACTCCCTGAGCTTGGCTCCTAGGTGCCGTGGTTGGACGACTGGCCAGGGTGGCTGCCAGGGCCTGGCGGGCGGTCGGCTGGGGGAGTGCGCTTGGTGTTTGCCGGTGTATGGGGTGGTCAGGGGTGTGGTCTCTCCGGGGTGGGGGGTGTCCTGTCGGCTGGGCGTGGCTTGGTCCGGATCTTGGATGTCGGCTCCTCTCCGTCCCAGAATGAATGGTCCAGTCTACCTCCTGGTTTGGGCGTGGGTTGCCCATATAGGGGGCGGGTACATGTCTTCGACAGAGTGTGTATTGGGAGCATGAATGGAATGTGTCATTATTATATGTCTTTGAGTGAGTGAGTGTGAGGATGAGGGTTGGATTGTGTGATTGTGACTGTGTATGACTGGGTATTTGTCAGGCTGGGACTTAGACTGCCCCCTCTTTGATACAGCTGGGGTGTTTGGTGTCACGGCCCTGCCACGCGGCTCCCTGGTGGGATGTGCCTTTGCCTGCCGGCATGCTTGGGGCCCTTGATGTCTGGGGCTGGGCGCTTGGGTGTGTGTCGGCTCGGCCTGGTGACTGCCTGGTGGGGCTCGGGTCCTCTGGTCCTGTTGGGCCTTGGCCTGGGGTGTGTCCGTCCTCTGGGCCCGAGCCTTTGTGCCCAGGCCTGGATCTGCCTCGGTGCAGCGGGTCCCGGCAGGGGCCTATGAGTTTGTCGCTATTGTTACGACATGTGGTCGCTGGTGGGGTTCTTCCGGTTCTCCCCTATGGTCCAATCTGGGGGTGGGTGAGTGGTTTGTCCTGTGTGTGTGGCCCTGGGGGCTCTGCGCTCGAGGTCACTCTTGGGGTCTTAGGCTCTGGTCCTCCCTTTGTCTACCTCGGGTCTTGGGGGTCGGGTCTCTGCTGCTTCACAGTCACTATTAAATGTTCTATTAGAGAAGCCTTATACACTTATGCATGCTCTCAACCACACACACATAGATGCAGGGATGCATATGTAGGTATCGTATGTAGATATGTAGATGTGTATGTGAATATATAAACATGTGTATGTATGTATGTATGTTTATATGTGTAGGTATGGGTATATAGCCTATATTTATAGAAATTTACTGCAAAGCCATAAATATTCTAAGTTCTGTATCCATATGTATTTTGTTGCTGTGTTTTGTCATGTTCTTTGCAGGTGTACAGAAAGTGGTCGGGTGTTTTGCCTTGTGCTCTCTTTATGTATACTGTACTGTATTTCTTATATTTTGTAGTCTTACTTTCTGTCTTTCTTTCCTTTCCTTTCTTTCTATCCTATTAAAAAAATTCCACTAGAAAAAGAAAAAACTATATATATATAAGATATTACAAGATGTTGCTGTCTTTGTCGTTTTGCTGCTATTCTCAAAGATGAGCCCCTGTGGCCTTCATGAGGTTGCTATAGCAACAAGCCTGATAGTTTAGTTGATAAGCCTCAGGTTAGACTTTGAATGGTTGGAGTGGTGGATTGCTGTCTGGACTTTTCCACTGATGGAAATGAGCTGTATGTCAGGTTAGCAGAGATGCAATTCATTGTATTATTATATTTATTAAAGTAAATACATATTAATATCAAATTAAATAAATTTCACTGACAATAAACTCTATGTCTGACCAGAATAATGCTGTACATCTTTGAAAATTTCCTGTTACCTTTCCGTTAATGTGTAGTGACTTACAGATGTAAGTTCTGTGGGTTCCTGGGTGAGCTGGGTATGAATGGTGTAAGATATGTCCTCAGAACGAACCCTAGTTTTGTCTGTTCAGAGACAGAACTCTTGTTCTGCTTCTCAAAGCAGATTAAAGCAGGCTGATGTCAAGATATGTCCTTAAAATAATAAAGGTTAAAGAGAAAAGAGGAAATTAGGCATGCAGCGTCTTTAACGACTGTCTGAGATATTATCCTTATTTGGAGATCAGTTTATCGCTTAGTGCTGCAGCACACAGAAAAATAGTTACATTACACCTGCTGAAACACTTCAACAGTTTAGTTAGTAGCCTTATTTGGTTATAAACATAGAGATATACTGATGTACATGGAAGGCTGTGCTCCATCCTCTGTAACCACTTTGAGATTTTCATTAATGATAAGTGCGTTATAAATTGAATTCATTATTATTATTATTAACCAGGCAGAGACTATATGAATAAGGTGCTTCCTTGTTTCGGGGCTTGTCAGACGTCGTCTCTGTGGTGATCGGACCCAAGCCTCAGCGGTGAACCTGTAACTTTTCCTGTCTTATCAAGATTAAATGGTAAAACGTAATCCTTTTCTGTTTGTTATTTAAGTCAACATGAGTTTTTTCTCCAAGTGGGAACAAAAGAACCTTCAGCAATGCCGTGACAAGAAGGCCCGGCAAAATTGGGACAGAAATGGGTGTACTTTTTAAAGGGGACCACATATTGGTTTTTTAAATTTTTATGGTATGTCTGTGTGCTATCCAGACCCCGTTCATTCAATTTAATACAAAAAATAATTCTTAGATAATAAATTATACCCTTTTTAATTCTGCCATTTCTAACTTCCGTTCTAAACGACCTGTTTATGATAATGAGCTCTGAAGTCCACGCCCGTCAAAACTCTGTCTCCGCCCTCTGTAACTGCCAGTATCTCAAATCTGTTGTTGTTTTAAAATTAGCCTTTTTTTATTACTCGTTTGACTTACTGTTAGTGCTAGCTTAAAAGATAACTTACCGAAAGCTGTTTGTGTGCGCCGCCATTAGCTGCTCCTTTTTATCATGCCCTCCCGAATCCGAGCTCTTCCTCCTCCTTCGGTAACAAACAGCCCGCGTAGCTCCTGCTAGTTGCATGCGGCGCTTTGGTCCACGGCTGCACATCCAATCCAGACAAACGCAAAGTTCACAGAGTGTTTCCAGTTAATTTGTCCATATGAGGCAACCTAACCTCTGACCGGACCGGACCCACACTGTCCTCAAAAGCCAGCAGCTCACTGCAGTCCGATCTCTCCGAAAAAAAAAAAAAGATGCCATGGCCGGGACGCGAACCCCAGTCCTTTGGGTGCGACACCAGTTGTTTTACTCACTGACCTACCGGCTCAGTTGAACAACAGCAGTCCTTCATCGTATAAGAAATACATACAACCACCTACTTTTAGAACGCTGAAGTTTTGATTAGATTTTGATGAAGTGAAAGGTATTCTTAAAATAAATAAGTTGCTAATCTGAAAATATATCGATCAGTGGTGCTTGATGGTACAGACTGTCGTCCCGCGAGTAAGTGTGTGTGTGTGCACAGTTTTCTGCCGGCTGCGCGTTGGGAGCGATATTACACTAAAAATTGAACTAAAACGTAAAAATAACAATTATAAAGTATTATTATGTCGATGTATATATCTAGTTTCACCCCGATTTCTCAGAAACAAAAGGCTTTAAAAAAAGGGGGGAAAACAAGATGCCGTTGACAGGATGCGATCTCTGGTCTCCTGCGTGCCGCTCAAGTGTCGTAACCGCTCAACCAACTACGGTTTGTGACGTCACAAACCGCAGGAAGTGTGAATCGAAGCGTTTTTAATCACAGACAAACAAATCTACTTAGAGTAAATAAACCACTGGGTGCATTTTTTTGGCACAAGGACAGTTTTTTTATGAAGTAAATACCCAAAGTTGAGTGAAAAAACATTAAAAAGTGAATTTTGCATGTGTAGTCCCCTTTAAAGTTGTGTCCAGATAGGTTGTTCCTGTTGGTTGTTCTGTTTACTGTTGGGTTGGCATTTAGGTTCAGCTTGTTATTAGTGATTGTAAAATAAATGACAAGTGCTACAATAATGCCCCCTGTCATTGATCGATTTCAATAGTGAATGTTGGTAGTTTTCAAGACGAGTGTTTTTCTGGACTGGAATTGAACAGGGGGTGCAAATAAAATTCAGTGGTTTTGTTGCAATATATTCAAAATTGTAGGAGTTGCACTGTGTGTAAGAAGAGAAGTAGCTTTTTTTTTTTTTTGCTCGTCCAGGGTAAAGCAAATACTGATGAGTGGGGTGAACAATGGTGGGGGTTGGTGAACTTGGCCCATAGATTAATTTTCTGCCACCCCAGTCATTTGAGAAAACTAAACATTTAAGCAAAATAAAACTAGAGAACATGGTTTTCTTAAATGATAGGGATGGCAGATTTATATATTTACATGGTGGTGGCAATCTTGTGTTTTGACTTGATAACCCAGTTTTTGATAGTGACTTTTCTTATGTCTGATGTAGCCGCATAACAAAATGGATGTTGGCACATTGCTTATTTTTAAAGTTCTCCAGCTCACAATGGTAGCAGCCATCTTGAAATTTGTTGTGGCAACCCATATTTCTTTTGCTTTTTAACATTTAGGCCTCTTCTATCCAGGATATCATTCTTTTGGTCATGATCCAAACCTCATTACCATAGCGCCATAAGTGAGGGTTGGGGAGGAGACTTTGCCTTAGGTGGAGAAGTTCAAGTTTCTATGACATTTTTCTTTTTGAATAAAACAATTAGATTATGTGATACATTGTCAGATAAAAAATAAAAATAATTATGAACATGATAAAGTATGTATACCCTGCTGGCTCATGCCTAATTACTTCCCTCTGAACCAATTTGCGATGCTGGTAAATGTTATGGCAAAACAGCAGTACACTAACGTGCAGTGAGAACAAGCTGCAGTGTAGCATGGATTCTACTATAGTTTATAATAACAGAAGCACAATGTATTAGCATTCCAGCAATTTATTTTACAGCTCTGTGAGACTCATGCTGTGATGATGCAGCTTGAGTCTGTTGTACTTTTTGGTGAGGTGTACCGGTAATCAGTAATGCATCTGCTGTGAACAATACTGGCAGATTTATAAACAGCCTACTCTGATATAATCTGCTACATTACCTCCCCCGCGACTATTCAGCGATAATAATAAGCAATGTTTACATACCCCCCGATGCTAATGCTAAAGACGCCCAGGAAGAAATTCATGACTTACTCACTTCGCTGCAGTGTAAATATCCTGAGGGGTTTTTCATTGTTTCCGGGGACTTCAATCACGTGGATTTACGTGTCATCCTTCCAACCTTCAATCAGCACGTTTTCACAGAAACACGAGGAAATAAGACATTAGACCAGGTCTACACGAATGTGAAGGGGGCGTACACGGCGAAGCCACGCCCACCGATCGGGGCTTCCGACCATCGCTCCCTGCTATTGGTCCCTAGACAGCTACCCCCACTCAGACGTGCGATGCCAGAACAAAGAGTGATAACATCGTGGCGCCAAGATAGTTCCCCCATGCTAAGAGACTGCTTTGAAAACACAAACTGGTCTGTCTTCAAAGAGGCAGCTACGAATGGAAATTCAATTGACCTGGAGCTTTATGCTTCCTCTGTCCTGGGTTACATCAGTACATGTGCTGAAAATGTATCCATAAGAAAGTGTGTTAAATTTTACCCCAATCAAAAACCCTGGCTAAATAAGGATGTCCGCACCCTGCTGGCAGCCAGGGACACTGCATTCAAGTCTAAAGATACTGAGGAGTTGAGAAAGTGCAGGAGAGAACTGGATGATGGCATAAAGAAGGCCAAAGCCGCGTATGCACAGAGGATCGAGGGACAGTTCACCTCACATGATCCAAGGAGCATGTGGCAGGGCATCAAATGCTTAACAGACTACAAGGGCAAAAGCAAACAATGCCCCAGGGACCCATCCCTGCCTGATGCCCTCAATAAGTTTTATGCACGTTTTGATGATCCAAACAGACCAACTAGCACCAGACTCACCTCATCACCAGACGAGGAGCACCTCAAAGTGACCGCAGCAGAAGTGAGAGGCAGTCTCAGAAGGATCAACCCTCATAAAGCTACGGGTCCAGACAACATCCCAGGGAAAGTTCTGAAGGAATGTGCGGACCAGCTCTGTGAGGTGCTGGCTGACATCTTCACCACCTCACTTGCACTGGAGTCAGTTCCCACCTGCCTGAAGACCGCCACCATCATCCCAGTCCCAAAAAGCTCCACAGTGACTGGTCTGAATGACTACAGACCGGTGGCTCTCACCCCGATAGTCGCTAAATGTTTTGAGAAACTGGTCATGTCCCACATCAAGACAGCCGTCAACATCAACGAGGACCCTCATCAATATGCATACCGTGAGAACCGATCAACAGAGGACGCCATCTCCTCCGTGGTCCACACTGCTCTCACCCACCTGGATCAGAAGGACTCATACGTGCGTCTGCTCTTTGTGGACTTCACATCTGCCTTCAACACCATGATCCCCCAAACTCTGATAGACAAACTATCCACACTTGGACTAAGCCCCTCTATTTGTAACTGGGTCTTAGACTTCTTAACAGACAGACCACAGTCCGTGAAGATCCACAACTTCTCCTCCTCCACCATCACCCTCAGCACTGGCTCTCCTCAGGGATGTGTGCTGAGCCCTCTTCTGTTCACTCTGCTCACATATGATTGTACAGCCACACATCCAGGCTGTCATATTGTTAAGTTTGCAGATGATACAGCTGTGGTGGGATGCATCACAGATAATGATGAATCCAGCTACAGACAGGAGGTGGAACATCTGGAGAGCTGGTGCAAAGAGAACAACCTTCACATGAATGTGAAGAAGACGAAGGAGATGATTGTGGACTTCAGAAGGAACAAACACACCCACACCCCACTGTATATAGGTGGATCTGCGGTGGAGGTGGTCTCCAGCTACAAATACCTGGGTGTACACATGAATGATAACCTCAGCTGGAGCAATAACACCACCAGCCTGATCAAGAAAGGTCATCAGAGACTCTACTTCCTCAGACGGCTGAGACGAGCCGGTCTGAGAAGCTCAGTCCTCACCTCGTTCTACAGGTGTGCAGTGGAGAGCGTCCTGTGCTCCAGCATCAACGTGTGGCATGGAGGCTGCACAGTTGCAGAGAGAAAAGCTC
The DNA here is from genome assembly GCA_038048925.1 of Garcialebias charrua. Classification (NCBI taxonomy): domain Eukaryota; kingdom Metazoa; phylum Chordata; class Actinopteri; order Cyprinodontiformes; family Rivulidae; genus Garcialebias; species Garcialebias charrua. The sequence goes on along the minus strand of JBBPBX010002097.1, from coordinate 1,952 downwards.
TACAGAGAGTGGTGAAGGCTGCACAGAAGTCTGTGGGAGTCAGTCTCCCCACCATCACAGACATTTACACCTCCAGATGCAGAAAAAGAGCCACCTGCATCATGAAAGACCTCACTCACCCAGCACACTCACTCTTTGCACCACTCCCCTCGGGACGGAGGTTGAGGAGCATCAAATGTAGAACCACTAGACTGAGAAACAGCTTCTACCCTGAGGCTGTCAGACTCATGAATAAATAAATAATAAGAATAAACACTGCAAAATGTCACATCATACTGATACTGATCTGTTTCTTGTTGCTGCGTTCATCTGTGACCATCTGCTCATGTTCGTGCTGCTGTTTATAATGATGTTTTTCTACTACATTAGGGCTTAGTGTATTACTAGCTGATGTGATGTCTCTCTTAGTTAATCCTAGATGTTATTATTGTTTTTCTCTTGCATTTGTTGTTGGATGTAACTGGGACCCTGTGTACATAATCTCGTTTTCAACACATGTACTACATGCGGTGCAAATGACAATAAATTCTCTCTGACTCTGACTCTGACTTTGATGTAAGATGACATTTCTAACATCCCTCAAGCATTATTTCTGCTTCACCTTTCCCTTTAGAAGCTTATATATATATATACACACAGTATATACTGTTGAATCATTCACCGTGTGATTGGTAATTGTTAACATACAGTATAACACACATCAGTTGAGTATCCTTTTTAACATTTCATTGACATTTGGAAGTTTTGCCATTGTGGAAACAAATTAACAAATTTCTCCATATAAGTATATTGCTGGTAGAATTACAGAATGTCATTCATTCATTCAATATCAAATTAAATAGATGGCCCTGCCAGAATCTGCTGATTTTCTTTCTAGCTAAACGCACAAGCGGTCCTTGGTGCAGAGCCATTAATCAAAGACTGCTTGCTGCTTGGAGCAAAAGCTTGCACACTTTCAGCTTTTCACTGAATAGTGCTGCCTTTCACAGCAATATAATATTCCATGCATGGTTCATAAATATGTTTTAACTAGATTATTATTATACCTTTATTTTACCAGGAAGAAATCCACTGAGATCATCAATCTCTTTTAGAAGGATGTCCTGGATGACAAAGTAAAACTAACCAACAAATGTACTTTTGTTGTAATGTTACTCCAGTTTCCTTCCACTAAACAAAAACATGTTTGGTTTATTGGTATAGATAGTGTGAATGGTTGTTTATGAGATGCTGTTAAGGACATAAATAATTATTTATTGTATATGTCGTATTATAGTCACTAGCATTCACTATAAATATGAGAAACTATGATATTGATGGGGATGTAAAGGTGTAGGGATATAGCACCCTCATGTCCGTATGGGATGTGGGCCTCTCCACATCTCTCTGAAACTCTCAGTGTTACACCTTCTTGAAGCCCTCAAGGAGACGAGTGGACACTTTTATTTTTACAATTATTATGAATTAATGGACACTAATTAATCAGATTGAACTTTCTCTTTAATGTGTGTTAATTCAGAATTGATCAACAGTATATTTTTGTCATTTCAATGATGATCTGTTACTTGCATGACTGTGACCTTCTGCTGGTTTTATTTCTGCAGAGCAAGCAGGTTCTGAATCTGGGACGTAAAGGCTGTGCAGCTTCCTTCTCTGTTTTGTCTGTGAAAGTTAGACATAATATTCTCTGTGCTCACAAGCAGGCCATCTGGCCGATTTTGTAAACAGTATTCCTGTTGTCCGTCAGAGACAGTTCTGCCTATGGAATTAAACTTCCATCTTTTATTTTGTTAAAACCAGCCAATAGTTATTAAGGAGGTGGGTCAGACCCCGCCTCCCATATAAAGGTCATTTCCTGCATTTTTCTTTAGTGCTTTGGAGAGAACTAACTCGCAACTGGTTTCCTCCTCTGAAAAAGCTAGAGACGTTCCGGTCATTGTGTCAACTCGACC
>JBBPBX010002096.1:60650-94144 GCA_038048925.1 Garcialebias charrua | reverse complement strand
CAGTGACCGGGGATCGAACCCGGGACCTTCCGGTCCTGAGCCGGCTGCCCTGCCTCTACACCATCTCGGCCCCGACACCATGTCTGCCGGAGTAGAGACTCAGCCATTCAGGAAGTGGTAACTTTTTTTTTTTAAAACACTACAAAACAAAACAACTGTAGTTGAAGATGTTTCGCCTCACATCTGGAAGGTTTTATCAAATTAACAAATGTCTGGAGTGCATGGAGGACTTTATAAGTGAATAAGAGACTTCATTGTGTAACCTCCATACACGTGAAGATTGGACTAAAACTACAGACAGCCGTCTGGGTCTTTGTGTGCCCGGCTCAGTACCCAGCTGCAAAGGGTTGGGAACTCCAAGCTCTCCAGACATTTTATTATTAATATCATGATTATTAATATCATGATTATTAATAAATAAAGCCTAGGTGATCAAAACGTCATCAGCTACAGAATAGAAGTTCAGTTGTTTTGAGTTGTAAAAGTAGCACTTTGAGATTTTTATTAATGAAAAGTGCGGTATAAATTGAATTTATTATTATTATTATTAACTTTTTAATATACCGTAGCTGTGTAATGCACTAAGAGTCATGGGGGGGGGGGGTATTTGAGCTCCTTTGAAGGTCTACTCTACTGGGTTGCAATGGCAAAGTCTAAAAATGACTATTCAGTGCAAGAATCAGTTTTCTTGTATTTCTCTTCTTTCCATTCTTTGTTTGAGGTGATACGAACAACTGCCCGCCTAAAGCAGATACGTTTCATAGTTTATATGTTTGTGCATCTCTGGTTTGTGGCCAATACGATACACATCTCAATACACTTAGTTCTGATGCAATACAATAATAATGAATTCAATTTATAACGCACTTTTCATTAGTGAAAATCTCAAAGCGCTACACACATTGAATGCTACACACATTCATACACCGGTAGCAACAGACTACCATGCAAGGTGCTTTCCAGTCCTACCGGGAGCAACTCGGGGTTAAGTGTCTTGCCCAAGGACACAACGACACATGGTGTGGGGAACCGGGATTCGAACCGCCAAACTTTTGATCGGGGGACGACTGCCATTACCACTACGCCACGGCCGCACAATATGATGTTTGAGTCAAGACTAACTGTATCAGCGGCTTCGGATGTTGTCAGTCCATAACTGATCATGACCATTTAATGGTTGATAGCGTTCGAAGCGGGTGACTGTATGTAGTGCAACAAAAACTGTATTAAAAGGAATGATTTCATGTCCATTATTGAGTGTATTTGTTTGTTTTCTGTAATGTTAGTTGATCAAAGTGAAGCCAACGTTTAGTTTGTGTTGCTGCAGTTTTCTTCTTCAACAGCGGGAGTCACTAATGAGAAATGAATGCATCTAAACAGCAGCAATAATGCCTAAAGGAGTTATTTAATAAATAATAATAATAATAATTACAGGAAGTAAACTTGACAACTCTTCTTAAACTTGACAACTCTTTTAACGTTTTCTGTTTTTATTGTGGTTGCTCGACAAAACCAAAGGCTAAATAATTTGTATGTCATCAATGCAAAGAAGTTATAAACCGATGCATCTAGATTTAATTAAAAAAACTGCATTTATAAACTTTTATAAATTGATTTCTCACATCCCTAAATAACTAATGTGCTGCTTCAAAAAGAAAAATTGGTATTTGAAAATTGTTTAAAATAAAAAAATACTTCTAGATAAGAATGAGCTCTTCGGAAACCAATTACTGTACCCGGTATCTATTGAAGTAATTAACGAGATCTCTGGACAAGATAAACTATGTTTCAGACGCTTCAAGATCAGTTTTCTTTGGGAGACAATAACCACTTCTGACTAATACATGCACCAAATGTAAAAAGTTAAAACTGTTTTAAAAAATCATACAGAATTAACTGATGAAAAGAAAATAATCATAGACTATAGACTCATAACAGGGGGGAATAAAGCTTAGACTGTGGCACAACATGAACCTGGGTACATTTAAAGTCAGTAGAAGTCGTTTAGAGTTCATTTAAAAAAAAATTACAATAAAACTCATCGTGGCAACTTCCAACAAATCATTTCTCCTTTCTTGGTTTCACATCTGACACACCCAACCTGGTGCAAAGTTTTTAAGCAAAAGGTTAAATATAGACCCTTTCTAAATTATCAGCTTATTAATCTTCCTGAAAGTTTTATTCATTTAGTGGCTCTGTTTTGTGACATAATTAACGCTGGACACCAGTGTTGTTGAAGCTGGGTCGGGTGCAGGCAGCTGAATAAATCTGCTGCTTTAACCCAAAACGGTTACGGTTCTGAATCAAAAGAACTCACGCAGCACCTCTCACCTGCAAACGACTCTAATGATGATCGATGAGGACTCCCTGCAAATAGACTCTTTCAAATATGTTTTCTCATTTATTGCATCAACATCACCTGCTGCAACTAAATCACTTCAATCTGCAGATCAGTGACCGTTTCAGTGAGTTTTTACTGCCACGGGTCCTGAAAGGAGGACGCTGTGTGGTCCGTGAACAGATTGCAGCCATTTGCTTTACCTGATATGACTTATCTGTGGTTATTGACGCTGTACTGATGTTTGTGAAGGTCATTTATTGCATCGCTTTGTAAAACGTTAAATTAAACAGCCGTTCAGTGAGTTGGAGAAGCAACAACTCAGGGGTTCCCAACTCTGGTCCTTGAGGAACACCATCCTGCATGTTTAGATGTTTCCTGCTAAGACACACCTGATTTTAATAAATGGGTGGTTAACAGGCTTCTGCAGAACAAGAAGAAATAATTAAATCATTGGATCAGGTGTGTTGGAGCAGGGAAACAAATAAAACATGCAGGATGGTGTTCCTCAAGGACCAGGGTTGGGAACTGACGGATTTGGAGAAGCAAAACGCTGCCTGATTGTCTCTTAAAACTGTGCCCTCGTAATATTGTTACATCATATGTGTAACCCTCCTGCTGTCCTTGGACCAAAACGACTCACGGTGTAGGTTTAATAAGACCTTGTGGTTCATTTTGACCCCAGGGCAGAAGAAGGGTTAAACACCCGAACAAAGATCTTACAATGTCGTAGTGAGCAAACATTCTGACATGTTGTGTTCTTCCTGTGATGAAGAAGCCAACATTTTCTCCCCTATAAATAAGTTCCTGTCCGTCTCAAGTTTCACAACCAAAATCCTCCTTTATTTGGAAGATCTTTAAGGATTTCTATGCATGAACTGCTTGGTCCAGTCACTCACGACATTTCAGCACCGTTTAAATCTGGGCTTTCCTGTAATCCAACATACCGTCTTTCTGAGCCATCTTTTCAGAGAGTTGAACATCCATCCATCCATCCATCCATTTTCGTCCGCTTATCCGGGGTCGGGTCGCGGGGGTAGCAGCCTAAGTAGGGAGGCCCAGACTTCCCTCTCCCCAGCCACTTGAAGCAGCTCCTCTGGGGGAATCCCAAGGCGTTCCCAGGCCAGCCAAGAAACATAGTCCCTCCAGTGTGTCCTGGGTCTTTCTCTGGGTCTCCTCCCGGTGGGACATGCCCGGCAGTGTTAATTTTGTCGACTAATTATTTTCGTCGACTAAATGTTTTCATTGATTTGTCGACTAAAATTAGACTAAAACAAAAAAATTCTGATGACTAAGTAATGACTAAAACTAAATGATGTTTTAGTCACATGACTAAGACTAAAACTAAATTAAAAATAGCTGTCAAAATTAACACTGGATTCAAGTACTGCTTGTAGTTTTACTGTTAAAAGCAAGGTTAGACAAATAATGTTTGAAAAAAGTTTTATTTGTTGTTGTATGTTGCATATTAATATTAATATTATGGTTAAAACATTGTTTTGTTTTAGTAACTACAGAGAATTGATGAAAAGTTTTTACTATGTATAACTTAGTCGACTTAATTGACTGTAGATTTAGTCGACTAAATGTTTTCATTGATTTGTCAACTAAAATTAGACTAAAACAAAAAAAATTCTGATGACTAAGTAATGACTAAAACTAAATGATGTTTTAGTCACATGACTAAGACTAAAACTAAATTAAAAATAGCTGTCAAAATTAACACTGATGCCCGGAACACCTCACCAGGGAGGCGTCCAGGAGGCATCCTAACCAGATGCCCGAGCCACCTCAACTGGCTCCTCTCGATGTGGAGAAGCAGCGGCTCTACTCCGAGTCCCTCCCGGATGACTGAGCTTCTCACCCTATCTCTAAGGGAGAGTCCAGCCACCCTGCGGAGAAAACTCATTTCAGCCGCTTGTATCCGAGATCTTGTTCTTTCGGTCATAACCCAAAGCTCATGACCATAGATGAGGGTGGGAACGTAGATCGATCGGTAAATTGAGAGCTTTGCCTTTCGACTCAGCTCTCTCTTCACCACGACAGACCGGTACAGCGCCCGCTTCACTGCGGACGCTGCACCTATCCGCCTATCGATCTCACGCTCCAGTTTTCCCTCATTCGTGAACAAGATCCCGAGATACTTAAACTCCTCCACTTGGGGCAGGACCTCCTCCCCGACCCGGAGAGGGCATGCTACCCTTTTCCGGCTCAAGACCATGGCCTCGGATTTGGAGGAACTGATCCTCATCCCGGCCGCATCACACTCGGCTGCAAACCGCTCCAGTGAAAGCTGTAGATCACGATCTGAGTTGAACACTGTGTTGAAATTCCAACAAGGTTGAGTCAGGTCCTCCGGACGGATTCTTCTTTGTTGAAACGTTTCATCTTTTATCCAAAATACTTCTTCGGTCCGAAAGCCCTGCTACAAACTCAGCCTCATAAACAGCACCTCGTCATCGTGGACCAACCAGTTTGCTGCTGACAACCATAACTAGCTGTTCACATGTAAATGGAGGACCATCCGTTTCTTGCAGGGTTTTCAGACTGAAAAAGTCTTTTGGATAAAAAATGAAACATTTCAACAAAGAAGAATCTGTCCAGAGGACCTGACTCAACCTTGTTAGAAACAGAAACCTGTAAATATTCTGGGGTCCATCAGTTTATCTTTTGTGCTCATTAGCTGTTTAATGTTGTGACCAAACGATTTGAAATCTGCTTTGTTTTGGATGTTTTCTTTACGATGGGATAAATAATATCAGATAACGCAAAATTACTGCCGGACTGTTGAGCATCTTTTTTTCTTCTTTAAATTGAAGGCATCATGGTTTGAGTTCAGTTTAGATTTTTGTTTTTCTGAATAGACTTAGCATTCCTGATTGGATTTTGTCTTGATTTTCTAGTTTTCCTGTAAAGCTCCAGTTTCGACAGTCTGTTGTTCCATTCCTTGTTCGTTCTGCAACAACCGTCTTTCTTGTGTCGCTTCTTCATCGGTCTCTGCTCAGATCTCTTGGACTTCTTGAATTCACTTCAGACGTTGGGTTTTCTCTGCCTGCTTTATTATTTTGTTCATTAAGGAATGGTTTCCCTCTGCAGCCTCCTGTGTCGGGATCCTTCACGGACATTCCTCGATAAGCTCTTCAGATCTCGGTGTTGTTACGCTGCACTGCACCCTTTAAAATGGAAGATAAAAGTAGAACCTTGATGTCAGAGGGTTAGATAACGTGGAGGCTACCTGTCACTCGTAAGGCAGGCTTTAATCATTGGCACCTAATCTGAACCAGAGGCTCGAACTTTACAGTCTGCAGAGTGCAGTAAAAATAGGGATGTGCTGCTTGTTCACTTCATTTATTTATTTATTTTGTACATTCTTTACAGTCTAAACTACTCATGCAACAGCATTTAGATATCCTTTGGCTACTTTTAGCCAGGCTTTTGCTACATTTGGTTTTAGCCAGCATTTAGTTTCATTTAGCTTTTAACTGGTTAAGCTTCTTAAAACTTTTAGCTGGTTTTTTACCTACTTTTAGATTTTAGTTAGCGTTTTGTTACTTCTAGCTACCATTTTGCTAAGTGCTGTACAGTATTTTAAATACTGTTAATACTTAGATTTAATATGTTACTACAGTACTTTTGACTTTAAACTAATATTCTGCTTCTTTTAGCGTTTGGTCTTATGTTCTTCAGCAGATTTCAGCAGTCAGCGCTCACTGCATTCTCAAACAAAAGGCAACTATTCTATTTATCATTATCATAAAAATAAATAAAATGTGTAAACTTGTCTCATCTCATTTGTGCCAGATTGTCTTCAAATGTACAGATTTATGCACTGTGTGTACATTTCTGTCCTATTTACATCCAAAGCATCTCCTCCTCAACCATAACCCTCCACACTGCCTCCCCTCAGGGCTGTGTGTTGAGTCCCCTCCTGTTCACTGTGCTCACATGACTGTTTACCTACCCAGGCTGTCATATTGTAAAGTTTGCAGATGATGGTGGTTGGATGCATCACAAACAGTGCTAAGTCTGGCTACAGGCAGGAGGTGGAACAGCTGAAGAGTTGGTGCAGGAAGAACATCCAACAAGAGGATATGCGGTGGAAGTGGTCTCCAGTTACAAGTACTTGGGTGTGGACCTGAATATCAACCTCAGCTGGGGCAACAACAACTGCCTGATCTAAAAAGCTCATCAGTTGGAGAAAGAAAAGCTCTTCAGAGAGTGGTGAAGGCTACACAGAAGTCTGTTGGAGTCAGTCTCCCCACCATCACAGACATCTACACCTCCAGGTGCAGGAAAAGCATCACCTGCATCACGAAAGAGCTCACTCACCCAGCACACACACTTTTTGCCCTGCTCCCCTCAGGAAGGAGGTTGAGGAGCATTACGTGTAGAACCAATAGACTGAGGAACAGCTTCTACCCTGAGGCTGTTAGACTCATGAATAAATAACCAGGAAAATCACCGTAATGCCACTTTAATTAGACAACACTTTATCTGTGCTGCTGATTTCTTACCCATCTGCTCACAACAGACTCATGTACAGGCTGCTGTTTAAAGGGGACCTCAGATGTATTTTTTAAATTTTTATGGTATTTCTGTGGGATATCCAGACCCTATTCCTTCAATTTAATGCACAAAATAATTATTAGATAATCAATTATACCCTTTTTAATTCTGCCATTTTTAACTTTCGTTTTGAACGACCGGTTTCTTGAAGTCCACGCCCTTCAACGATCTGTTCACGCCCTCTGTAACAGCCAGTATCTGTAATGTGTTGTTGTTTTAAAATTAGCTCTTTTTTTATTACTCATTTGACTTACTGTTAGTGTTAGCTTAAGATAACACCTTATTATATCATATTATTATTGTTTAGCGTATATCTTGGATTCTTGTATACCGTTATATATATACTGTATATATATATATGTTATATATATACTGTGTATATATATATATATGTTATATATATACTGTATATATATATATGTTATATATATATATATATATATACTGTATATATATAAATATATATATATATATATATATATATATATAATATATATATATATATATATATATATATATATATATATATATATATATATATATAATATATATATATATATATATATATATATATATATATATATAATATATATATATATATATATATATATATATATATATATATATATATATATATATATATATATATATATATATATATATATATATATATATATATATATATATATATATATATATATATATATATATACACTTCATATTACCATATTGCTATTTTGGGGTGTAACCAGGACCTTGAGTACACAATTTCGTTCTCCCTCATGTACCACATGTGATGCAAATGACAAGAAAGAACCTTGAACCTTGATATATCATAACTTTATGTTCATGTAAGTGTTTTGTTAAATTATCTTGCAGTGAATTTGTTCCATTCACTCTGTTGACAATCTGCAAAGTGAAAATATAAAATTAAACACGTCACAGTTGAGATTGAAGCATCTTTCAGAGCAGGTTTGAAGTTTTGTGGGTAATGTGTGTCTCACATCATGTGTGTTTACTGGAATTACTCAGAGTTGATTTTATTGCACAACTTAGATTGTGTACCAAATATACACTTTAAAGTTTTTAGGGTTTTTTTCTGAATGCTTTTGTAAATTGCTATCCCTCGTGGCTTGTGGCCGCCACAGTAAAACAGAAGAAGGATGTTTCTGATTCTGTTTTCCATTTCCTCACATTCTGAAGTGATTCCTCGTTGCAGAATCAAGACTAAAAAACATTACACAAAATTACAATCAGAGCTGTAGTCACAAAAACCACACCAGTCTGCAAACAGAAAATCAGCTAAATATTGCTCTTAGCGGTTGTTCGTTTTCTTGCTATTGCGGCCATGTTTGGTTCAGGAAGTTTCACAACTGACAGATTTTATGAAGCCGAGTTCTTCTTGTGTGAACAAAGTCACAGCACCACGACGACTTCAGCGCCAAAACAAAAAGGTTGGCTGTAGAGGATTATCAGCACTGACAGCCTTCGTGTTGAACTAATTAGCTAAAGCTAGGCTAACAAGGAAAAATGATGGAGCTTCAACATCAGGTTAGTGAGGCATAGAGATATCAGATTAATTTAAAATCTTTAGTTTTGTTTGTCGTTATAGACTGGCGTTTCCCAAAAGTGGGCTCGGTTCACCACTGCAGGTAACAACGCACCAACGTTTCGATTAAAATATTTGGCAGCACGATGGCTCAGTGGTTAGCACTGTTGCCCCACAGCAAGAAGGTCCTGGGTTCAATTCCTGGTTGGACCTGGGGTCTTTCTGTGTGGAGTTTACATGTTCTTCTCATGCTTGCATGGGGTTTCTCTGGGTACCCGGTTTCCTCCCACAGAACATAAACATGTTAAGGGCGAGATACACTCGCGCGTCCTCACGATACGCCAATACGCAGCGTACGTATGCCCCGTACGCAGCGTAGCCCCGCGTAGCCCCTCAGGGCAAGTACGCGCAAAGGTATTTTTTTACTACGCATACGCGATTCGCATACGCGATGCGCGGTGTCTGACCTAAACTTCCCCGGCTCCGGACTGTTTTGTATGTTACACAAATGAAATAAATTCCTCTTTTTTATCGCTGATCGGGCCTTTTCTTTTGTTTTTTTGCCTAAAGTCAAGTAACCGCTTCTTCCTCCGTTCACTCGATGAATGAAATGAATGAATTCAGGTCCTACCTGGGTGCGCGATGTTTTATATATTCCCTGGTGGGCTGTGGTGGGCTGTGGGCTGCAGGAAAAGCACTCCGTGCTCAGCTGCTCATATTACAACAAGGAGAACGCGAGTGTTTGGAGCGAAAAACTACCGGAAGTGACGATCGGAAGTGACGGTACGGAGGAAATGACGTAGAATTTGGAGCGAAAACATGAGAATCTACGCGAGAACATCAGCCGAGCTGTAGCTTAAGGGCGAGATACACTCGCGCGTCCTCACGATACGCCAATACGCAGCGTACGTATGCCCCGTACGCAGCGTAGCCCCGCGTAGCCCCTCAGGGCAAGTACGCGCAAAGGTATTTTTTTACTACGCATACGCGATTCGCATACGCGATGCGCGGTGTCTGACCTAAACTTCCCCGGCTCCGGACTGTTTTGTATGTTACACAAATGAAATAAATTCCTCTTTTTTATCGCTGATCGGGCCTTTTCTTTTGTTTTTTTGCCTAAAGTCAAGTAACCGCTTCTTCCTCCGTTCACTCGATGAATGAAATGAATGAATTCAGGTCCTACCTGGGTGCGCGATGTTTTATATATTCCCTGGTGGGCTGTGGTGGGCTGTGGGCTGCAGGAAAAGCACTCCGTGCTCAGCTGCTCATATTACAACAAGGAGAACGCGAGTGTTTGGAGCGAAAAACTACCGGAAGTGACGATCGGAAGTGACGGTACGGAGGAAATGACGTAGAATTTGGAGCGAAAACACGAGAATCTACGCGAGAACATCAGCCGAGCTGTAGCAGAGGCTCCGTATACGCGCGTATACGGGCATATACGCGCGTATACGGAGTCTGCTTCACTGTATCTCGGCCTAGAGGCTCCGTATACGCGCGTATACGGGCATATACGCGCGTATACGGAGTCTGCTTCACTGTATCTCGGCCTTCAGTCTGCCTTCAAGGCCCAGGCCTCCCTTGTAAAAGAGATCTGTGATCTCAATGGGATTTTCCTGCTTAAATAAAGGTTACATATAAAATTTAAATGCATTTTCTACTAACACATGTTTACAACGTTACAAATTATAACAACCAGAGTCATAAATGCGGGTAAAAGCAGTATAATCTACTGCAGGGGTCACCAACACGGTGCCCGCGGGCACCCGGGTGCCCCCAAGGACCATTTGAGGTGCCCGCGGACCTGTTCTAAAGATAGCACAACTCACTACTAAGCTGCATTTAAAATTTCATTTTATTCAGTTGTTATTCTTTTTTTTGTATTTATATATATTTTAAAATGTCTATCTTAAAAATGTGTTCTTAAAAATATGTTTATTATACATTTTTTTCAATTTACGCTTTGTTCAGGGGCGGATCTACTGGGGTGGCATGGGGTGGCAGTTGCCACCCCAACAGAGAGCCTTGCCACCCTGTTTGCCACCCCAGCTGGACATTACGAACGTGAACATCTTTTTTCCGACAACATTGAATGCAGCACAATGTAGTCATATGGTCCACACTCCTTACCAGTTGGTGGCGGTAATGCTCACCTAACTTTCTTGCCAACTGCCAATAAATTTAAAGAAGAAGAAGCACAATGTACAACTGACTCAAGACGTCAAGTTCTGACTGAGTGGCGGGAAGTGAGAAATGAAATGAAAAGAGGACTGAACACACCTGTATTTCTGCTGCCTGTACTTTGGCTGTTTCATGTCTCTCCCTTTACATTGCATCATTTTATTTATATATACAGGTAGTCCCCGACTTACGAACGAGTTCTGTACCTACGGGCCGTTCGTAAGTCGAAAATTTGTAAGTAGGATCACATACAATTTTTATTTATTTATAAATAAATAGATGTACAGTACTGTACAGTTACCAAGCACTTAGCCTATCATAACACAGTTTTTAAAGATGAAGGAGTGAGTTGAATTCTCTCCCTTTCACATAAAGGGAGCTAGCTCCCTTTATGTGAATGGAGCCTGCTAGGGAGGAGGGAGACAATTCAACTCACTCCTTAACTGTGTTAGGATAGGCTAAGTGCTTGGTAACTATACAGTACTGTACATTTATTTATTTATTATTTTAAAAAAGTTTATTTTTATTTTTATAATGAGATGCGTTCGTAAGTCCGAAACGTCGTAAGTCGGGGCGTCGTAAGTCGAGGACTACCTGTATACTGTATATATATGTATGTGTGTGTGTATGTGTGTGGAGGGGGAGGGTGTTGCCACCCCCTGAAACATCCTTGCCACCCTCTTGCCACCCCATAGATATTTTTCTAGATCCGCCCCTGGCTTTGTTATATTTCTGAAGAGTTTATCAAACTGGTGATGGTGCCACTTTGGCATTGGCTGCCTCAGAGGAGTCAACTGGGGAGAGGGCAGACTCCAGAAACCATCACCATCAAACTGGTTGGCCCACAAGTGAGTGTGCTGCTTTTGGGACTGAGTGTGTTGTGGCTCCTTGGACTGATGAAGTCCTTTGGATGAAGGACTAAACGTTTCAGCACAAAGAAAACATCCACAGGACCTGATTTAACGTTGTTGGATTTTTTTTTTACCTGGATTACTGAGCATGACTGAGCTACAACTAAGATGTTTTTCACGACATGTTCTCATCAGTTCAGTGTTTGTTTGCATTAAAGCTGAAACATCCATTAGATTTAGTCTCAATGACTGATCGTAATCAGTGTGCAGGCTTTAGATCAGGGATGAAGTGATTTTTTTCTGTCCCAAATGTTAGTGAATCCATATGCTGCTGATTATCCATGCTGCTGATTATCCATGCTGCTTATTTCTGGCCTTTAAGCTGCTATATTCACGCCCATCTGTTCACAACAGACTCATGTTCAGGCTGCTGTTTAATATATCATATTATTTTTACATTACTAGTGTTTAGTTTATATCTTACATCAGGGGTCTGCAACCTGCGGCTCTGGAGCCACATGTGGCTCTTTGGTCCCTCTGCAGTGGCTCTTTCAAGCTATGACCAAAACTGACGTAAAACTGAATTATATTGGTTATACAAATAAAAACAAACTAGTTAAATAGTTTTCCTGTCATTTCTTTTTCAAATATGTGAATACTGGAGTGAAGGAGTAAAACAATACTTTAACTTCATGCTTTATTTCTTTATGAGTCTGCATAGTTTATAGATTTTCTTTTAATTTATTTTAAAAAAGATGGTAAAAACTGATCCCCGCCCCCTTCTTTATAAGAATCTGGTCTTTTACTTTAATAAATGTTAAAAAATCATTAGATGTTTTTGCTTTATAATGTCATCTCTACAAAAGCCCCCTCCAGCAAATCTGAAGTGGTCCACAGGCCACCAGTTGATAACCACAGTTGTAGCAGGTTGTTGCAGCTCCGGACACATTTAATTTAGTGAACGAAGGCATTAAAATGGCTCTTTTGGTCAAAAAGGTTGCAGACCAATGTTCCCTCTAAGCTACACGCATGCGCAATTGCGCACTGCCCGCACATTCTTAGCGCACAATAAAATCTTTGCGAGCATCCAAATTAAACTGAATGTGACAGTATGTCCTATAAGCTTTGAACGCACCACGCAAATGCGTGATTTGATTGGGTCTGGTCAGCCCGCCGGTCCGCCTCAACTTAAAATGATTGATGGACAGCGATTACATCCAATCACATTGAAGCTCACGTTGTTTTGACCAATTACTAACAGGAAGGCGGGTCTTGAAAAGCAAGCATGTGTGTATGCAGCTTCACAGTCAAATCATGCAGAAGACGGAGTTCGTCACACCAGGACAAAACATAGTTTTACTTTAGAAACAAGTGGCGCTCTGCCTCAATTTCTCCTCCTGCTCAAGTGTTTGGCGCCTCCTCTGACTGACGATGTGTCCTCCTTTTGGAGCGAATCAGAGCGCAGGTGAGTGGAAATGATTACAGCAGTAAAGACTCTGCATCTCAGTGACTCAATTTAAATTAGTGTCAAAACTACAGAGTTTAAATCTCGTTGTAAGGTCAAGTAAACTCAGAGTTATGATCAATAATCCACACCATGTCTTATATCTGAATGAAGTCAAATATCAAGCGCGTTACAGCGAGAAGCTGCAGCCCCCCCCCCACACACACACACACACACACTGCTGAACACATAAACAACCCCCCCTCCTTTCTGAAGGAGGCTCCAAGTTATTTGTCAAGCACCAAATCTGCAGGAAAAATAAGAAAAAGACGCAGAAGTTGAACGGAGGTCAGTGCACGATAAAGTCACGTGATAAAGTCAGTGAGAGCGGTGGGTCATGAAGAGGAAGATCGTTAGAAGAGGAAGAGCAGACCGAGGCCAGGTGTGCAGAGGAGGGTGTCCAGTACCAAGCATCAGTTCTGAGCTCTGCAGATGTTTTGACCCAGAGGGTGGACCAATGGAGGAAAATACACTTTTTAAAAACTTACAGAAAAATAAATATTTTGTCAATAAAATAATAATAATGTAGAGATTTTAAACAAAAACCCTACAGGCATTAAAATAAAAATCATCTAAATTAGATGTATTTATTTGAGGCTGACAGTTTAATGAAGAAGGTTGATTTTCCCTCTGAGGATCATGAATAAATAAAGTTAAAGGGTTAAAACTGTCTAATTCAAATGAGATAATAAAGTCTGTACAGTAGTTAAATAAAACAGGTTTTTGAGCTGCATGCATTCAGCTGGGAGCTGCAAGATAAAGATTAAAGAACAATTCATTGTGAAATGATTTTTTATGTTTTTGTTTTTTCATTTTAAGTGGGGCAAATCACATATTAAAAGCAAACTCACGGAAGTTGCTGCTGTAATCTGATTCTTATAAGAAGCCATGTAACTTTCTATGATCCCAGATTTATAACAGGTGTGTGGCCATAGTGCGCACTCCTGATGTTACTCATAGTGGTCCTCAGTGTGCTCAGAGAGCTTGTGTGTATGCCCAGACACATGAAAAATTAGAGGGAACATTGTTGCAGACCCCGATCTTAGATCCTTGAATACAGTTTCTTTTTTATACTTTATATTTTTTGCTATTTCGGGGTGTAAATGGGACTTTGAGTACACAATTTTGTTCCACCTCATGTACCATATGTGAAGTGAATGACAATAAAGAACCTTGAACCCATACTTGCTATGCGTCTTTGGGAAGGACAACCATTGCTACCAGTATGCCAACTGGCCTGTAAAGTGCTGCTCCTAATAAATAAATAAATGTTTTCTTTAAAATTGCTTGTGTGTGAGCATAAATACAATTTTTATTTATGGAGAAAAGGTGGAGGTGACGGGTCATAATGAAACTAAAGTCAGTTTTTAATCGGACACTCCTAGTAAAAAGAAACCAAAAACTGCACAACTTCTCCACATTAGCAGCAAACCCAATAAAGCTTTTTTTTTTTTTTTTCCTGCAGCAGTGCGATGCATGATGAGGGGCCCTCGCTGTTAACTCGCTCCAAATGAGAGCCGTGTCTGGCAGGTGAAAAGAACTGGCTGCTGAAACCGTGTTTCGTGCAGCGCAGGAAGACCTCCGCATGTTAAACTGCAGGAACACTTGCAAACTTGTAAAGTGGGCAGTCAGTGTGTGACGCTAACAGATTTAAACATGGATTAATTTGTACAGCTGGACGTATTTCACAGAATGCACGCGTGATTATGAAGTTTTACCGAGGGTCTCTTGACACACTTTGCAGTTTAAAGCTCCACTGAAATGACAGATTGCCAGAGAAAGACTAATAGTTTGTTGGGAGGACGGACAGCAGGGCACATGCGTTGCTTTGCTCCTGATTGAAAGCAGCTGCCACTCATCCAGAACTACAACTTGAAACTTTGATCTGCAGCCTTTTAATCACTCTATCAGAAATGTAGCACAACAAAACAGCCACAGACACGTAATCTTATTCATTCACTATAACATGACACGTTTATGTATTTCTGCACATCCAAGAGTTTAACAGTCTGCGACAAAACATAACTCTACCAGCGTGAGGTGAAGTATAAATTCTAATAATCTCAAATACTTGGCTTGTCTTCGTTCTGCTGTCAGCGTTTACACGCGTGTTTCACATCGTTTCTGTTTCCCCACATGTTTATTTGCAATCTAACTGCTGCTGCAGACTTTGTGCCGTGTATCAAAACGTTCGTCTCGCTCAGGAGATTTGTGCTCGGACTTTTGGTTTGGGGGAATTTTTTAAAATATTTAACTTCATTCTCAAATACTTTATATGTTGAAACATATAGAGTTCTTAAAAAAAATATAAACATATATTGTAGTCATTGTTTTGCTACTTTGAGCTTTTATTTGCTAATTTTACCTTTTAAGCCTTTTGCCACATTTACAGTCTTGCTAGCCTTTTGTTACTTTTAGCTTTTAGATACCCATTTTTGTATCTTTCTGCTGATTTATAGATTGTTATATTTATGTTTGCTATGTTTTGTTTTGAACCAACTTTTAGCTACTTTTACAATCTAACATTTTTCAACTTTACCTTTTTTATTGCTTTAAGCTTAAAAGCTTTTTGGCCATGATTAGATTTAATTTGCCTTTTGACACGTTAGCTTTCAGCCTTTTGCTACTTGTCCTTTGCTATTTCTAGCCTCTAGCTAACATGTTGCCTCTTTCAACTAGCCTTTAGCTAGTTTTAGTTTTTAGCTAGCCTTTTGCTGTTAGCTTTTAGCTATCATTATCCTACTTTTGCTTTTAGATACCCATTTTATGTATCGTTCTGCTGATTATAGATTGTTATATTTATGTTTGCTATGTTTTGTTCTGAACCAACTTTCAGCTACTTTTACAATCTAACATTTTTCAACTTTTACCTTTTTTATTGCTTTAAGCTTAAAAGCTTTTTGGCCATGATTAGATTTAATTTGCCTTTTGACTCCTTAGCGTTCAGCCTTTTGCTACTTGTCCTTTGCTATTTCTAGCCTCTAGCTAACATGTTGCCTCTTTCAACTAGCCTTTAGCTAGTTTTAGTTTTTAGCTAGCCTTTTGCTGTTAGCTTTTAGCTATCATTATCCTACTTTTAGCTTTTAGATACCCATTTTTTGTATCGTTCTGCTGATTAGATTGTTATTTATGTTTGCTATGTTTTGTTCTGAACCAACTTTCAGCTACTTTTACAATCTAACATTTTTCAACTTTTACCTTTTTTATTGCTTTAAGCTTAAAAGCTTTTTGGCCATAGATTTAATTTGCCTTTTGACACGTTAGCGTTCAGCCTTTTGCTACTTGTCCTTTGCTATTTCTAGCCTCTAGCTAACATGTTGCCTCTTTCAACTAGCCTTTAGCTAGTTTTAGTTTTTAGCTAGCCTTTTGCTGTTAGCTTTTAGCTATCATTATCCTACTTTTGCTTTTAGCTATAGCACTTTGCCACTTGTATGTATCACTTACTGCTTTCAGCTAACTTGGTTGTTTTAGCGTTTCTTTCGTGATGTTAGCGTTAGGCTAGCCTTTAGCTATTTTAGCATTTAGCTAGTGTTTTGCACTTGTGCTTTTACAGCTCAGTTTCTTCAGTAACCGTTAGTTATCACTGCATTCGAACAGAAATGATCTTCCTTTAGTTCAGAGTTTCATTTCTGGGGGAAAGGCATCGTTTGGCTTCACGTTTCCTGGGAAATCGTGGGGAAAAACACTTTGGAAGAGGACATAAAAACTTTATATTCTGTAGAGTTTTACCTTTTTTCTTCCGAGTTAGCATCAACCCGTCCCCTGCCGAGTTAAAAGCATCAGTGTGTGCACTGTTGACCCAGTGGTTTCAACATGCCGTCAAGGCGTGCGCTGAAGAAAAGCCGGTTTATCTCTTACCTTCTGCAGCCACAGCGTGTTGTTCTCCATTATGTTTTCCAGGTGCTGCAGCTTGTCGGCAGACCAGTCTCCATCCGCAGGTGGCGAGTCCCTCTGCACGCCGCGGGAGCCGCCATATTGTTCGTTCTGTGACGGCGGTCCTCCGCCCTGACACCCGTCCCCCTCCGGCAGGATGAAGGTGTAGCTGCACTGACCGTGGTGGATGCGATGAAACCTCCTCCTCTTCTCTGCGCCTCCTCCTCCGCCGCCGCCACTTCCTCCTTTCCTCTGACTTCGTCCACTTCCTCCTCGCTCCGTGCTTCCGACGCCGGCCGCATCGGTGACGGCCGACCAGGTCCAAAGCAGCAGCAGCACCAGGAACACCCAGGTGAGGTCCAGGCCCCTCATGACAGTTCGTTCTACTGTATGAAAGTGTTTGTTCAGTCCTGAGAGGGTCAAGAGAAGGTTGCTCACACTTTGACCCCAATTTACCTTTAAGCAAACATCTGTGTGCAGGATACTTGCACAAGTCCCTGCACGAAGCAGTCCATGGGGTCAGATCCTGAAGGTTGTCCTCTTTGATTTCAAAAGGTCTCCTTTCTGGTCAATGACAACGTTTTAAAGAGCAACACCTGCTGATCTCACACCAGGTGGTCTCGAGTCGTCATTTACTCGTAGTAAAGATGCACAGATCTACTTTTCCAGCAGAAAATGTCTTTATCTTCTTTCTCTCAGACGAACGGGTCCATTGGCTTGACGTTTGGTAAGTTCTTCATGGTTTGTTAAGAGGTGAAACTTTAGATGCACCCAGAAAAAAAATACAGATTAAACAAAATCTCAAATAAGCCAAATAAAGGGAATGACAGCGATGAGAAAACTGTGGATTTTGAGAGCTGAAGATGTCTAATTTGTACTAAGAGTAAAAGTTACATGTAAATATAAGTTTCTGTATTTAAAAAATAAAATAAAAGTGAATTTTAAAAAAACTACTTATTTTGTCCTCCCACCCTCCTCTGGTGGCTCCGGCTTCAGAAGTGGCTGAAGAGACTTACTTCTGCTCCCTTCTTAACTGGGACTGGCTGAGAAAACGAGGGAAGGAGTGAGGGTGGGAGGTAAGGGGAGGGGAGAGAAAAGACCAAAAAGGAGAAGAAGAAAAGGGAGGAGTGGAGTGACAGGAGATGTGAGGGAGGTCTATTAAGAGTGCTCTCTCTACACTGTAAAAAATGGATTTTAAACAGTTTCAAATATTCTCATGAAGATTAGTCAAATTTTAATCATGCATTTTTACCCAATGGTCAAATCTGAACATTATTTATTTTCTGAAAGTGAAGCTAAAAGTTTTATTAAAATTTTAACAGATATTTGTTTGATTGCTTCAAGATTTACACCAAATATTAACTTCCTTGGTACAATAACATTAAGTCTGGTTTGCTGTGGGTTAAAAATACTGATGAGTTAAAGTTATACACTGTCATAAAACGTCATTTTGAGGGTTCTGTTAGCAAAAATGTTTAATGTCCTTTACTGCTGATAACTTGATATGATGCTTATAGCTACCTGGCTAGCCTAGCATTATCCAAGTGTATCCTTCAATCACAAACCTGGATATAATTTCAGTAATTAGAGTTGGATGTAGAATTTTAAATGGGTCAAAGTTTTAATAATTTGACTAATTACAGTGTTGGTTTGACTTTAACTAACATAGCTGAATGATCCAGTATAAACAAGTTCAAACTGGCTAGGGCTTTAACAGACTACTCGAGTAATCAACATATCGATTCCTATAGGACATCTATCGAGTTTTTTAATTTCAAGTCGAGTACTCGTAGTGACATCATCACGTTGCAGTTACAGAACAGAAAATGAATCAACTTCCTGTTTGGAGCGCGTTGCGAACTGGTGTTACACCAAATTCTGTGACCACCGTATTTATTGTGACCATAGGGGGCGGTGTTGCATGCACTGTTGCAGGTGCGGGGTGGTCGACCGCCCCACTGTTTTTAGTTTTGTTTTTGACGTGCCGCACGTTTCTTTCACTTTTGCAGCTTAATAATAACTAATAGTTTTGGTTTTCCTGTGATTTATCTGCAGTTTGATAAATGGTGGTCCAGCATAACATAAATGGTGGTCCAGCATAACATACACACCCAATGATTTTTTTTTGTTGTAAATATTAAATGATTTTTTTGTTTTGTTTTTATTTTATTTATTTATTTTGCATCTTGAGATCCTATGACATTATCAACTACTCGAGTTCTACTCGAGTAGTTGGTATTATTAAAGTAAATTATGCAAAAATTTGGTAAATCTTGATAAAGTTGGAGGTATAAACAAACAATAATTGGTTTAACTGAGTCAAACAAAATGAAAAAGCACAAAGAGTTATGTATGGTTATATGATAAACACAATTAAAAACATTCAAGTGATTTGAATTTAAAAATATTGGGTATAATTTGCCTGGATAGAACAGGTGCAACAAGTTACATCGGTTTTATTGGGTAAAATTCAACCGTTTGATTTTTTTCAGTGTATTTGCAGGAGGAGAGGGAATGAAGGGAAGAGGGAATGAGAAGGAGGCAGAAAAAATAAAAACGGGGGGAAGATTAAAGGTCTGAAAGAGGGGAGAGAGGGAAAAAGTAAAAACAGAAAGAGGCAGATAACAGAAAGAGGACAAAATAAGAGCTGTGACCGCTGACAGACAGAGCAAAGACAGAGTGGTTTAAGAAACAGATCTGAAAGAAGTCCTGCAATCTTCTTCCTGGCTGATGTTTGTCGTCTGATGTGAAAGCCTTGTATGGTCATTCACTCTGAGCCCCAGCTGGAGACTCTGTCCTCCAAACACAGCCTCGCTCCGAGCCTTCGTGGGGGATCAGCGGCCGAGGCGGACCACGTAGTCCACATACTTCAGGTTCAAAAACTGTCCGGGCCTCCGTGTCGCAGGATGCGCCTCCTCGCCGCCTCTCGTCTGTCCTGCTGCGCTTCGCTCTACATGGAAAACCAACACAGAGATTAGTTCCAGATAGACGACTCTGTCCAAGTCTTATGAAACACAAGCTCTTACATGAGAGACAAAGCAAGTCGACACCGTTTGTTTGCACAGTGATAAATTGTTCTGCAGAAGTCATGCAAGAAATAAAATCCTTTGATAAAAGGACATGAGACACACTTTGAGACCTGCACGGGGGAAGTAAAATCCAAAAATGTGTCCAGAATGACGTCTCAAGTAAAAGTACAAGGCTGTTTCTGTTTAAAGGATGCGGTGACGGCACCGTCCTCCGCCGGTCACACAGGACTCGGAGATAAAAAGCAGCTCTCGTCATCTCGTCTTATTTATTTTTGACAAAATGCAGTTTTATTTTCAGCCCGGCCTGACCTCGGTCTACTGTTACTGCGGCTGCATCTTCGTTTCTGCCGGGCCGGGTCACTGGCTTAATGTTGGCCAATTGGGCCATTGGGAGAAAGCAGAGAGGTTACACAGGGAATGACTTCTGCCCCAACCAGACCTCATTCTCATGGGAACAGGATGGACGGAGAGCCTGGCCGACGTATAAACTGACATTCCAGCTAAAAAGTCTCTGACTGAAATGATCATTTAAAAAAGTTTTGTTCTCATGTGAATGACAGAAAGAGCTAATCCCCATTTCTCAGCGTTGCTCCTTGGACTCTGAGTGTCCTCTTGGCCTTTATTTTGAAATCACAAGAGGTATAGTTAAAACGTCTAACGCTCCCAATACATCACTGGTTGTCACAGAAAGGAATGTATTTTTTGTATGTAGAAAGGAATGTCATGTTTTTTTGCCAGAGTTGCAAAACTTCATGTTTAATCCCAGTTCCTAAAAAGTTGGGACATTTCCTATAACACATGTAAAAAGTCAAATTTTGAGGACCACAAATCTAATTTTAGATTTGGTGGCAGCAAAACTTCTCAAAAAAGTTGATTTGGTGGGACGAAAGGCAGATTTTGGAACTAATTCTTAAAGTTAACGTTAAGAATTGACAGAAATCTTTTAGCTCAAAGGACAAGGCTGAATCATGGATGACTGTGATGAACTGGTTCTTTGGAGCCACTCCAGTAATAACAGGTCTGAGTCAGTTCTGGACATCACTGCATGGGCTCAGGAAAACTTCCACACATTGTTGTCTGTAAACACAGTTCATGTCATCCACCAATACCTAAAGCTCTATCATGCAAAGAAGAAGCTACATGTAAACACCACCCAGAAACGCCGCCACCTTCTCTGGGCCAAAGCTCGTTGGAAACGTACTGTCACAAAGTAGGAAACTCTTTGTCAGATTATTAAAAATGGTACATTTTTCCAAATCACTGCATTGTGTTTTTCTTTACCTTTTGCACAACGTCCAAACTTAATCATTGAAGTTGTGGCATTAAAGCCTGTGGTCACTATTAAAACAATGAAGAGTACATGTAAACTTGTGAGTTTCTTTGTTAGCACAGTTTGAAGTGTGTGTGTGTGTGTGTGCGTGCGTGCGTGCGTGCGTGCGTGTATGTGTGTGTAGGGGGAGATCTCAGTTCAGAGCCAGAGAGCCATTCGGTTCACTCTCCCCCTTCATTACGAAGAGAACTGGGACACTTTTGGTGCAAACGCACTAAACATATGGACGGGGCTGAGTGCATTCACACAAATCTTTTTTATCAACAGACAAAACAGCTTCCAAGAAGACGACACAGAAGACATCATCGTTAACTTTAAAAAAAAGTCTGACAAGAGACAGCCCGAGTCTGTAGCTGCAGCTCGTTCTGACACCGCGACTGCTGTTTTGTCTGGATGTCTCGGTGTCACAGATCCACACAAAGGGAAGCCATTAGCAGCCGTTTGCATCAGAGCCAGTGGCTCTACATCCCAACATCTTCTAACCAACTAGTTAACGAGTCTAAAATTGAACAAAGTTTAAAACTTTAAAAAAGTAAGCAAAATAAAATTGTAGGAGCCCATTCTGTTCCAGCACTAGCTTGATTTGAATTTCTAACATCACCGTTGGCTTTGGCACAAAAACAAAAGTACACTTTGTATTTTGGAGGCACCGCAGGCTTTAAACGAACAGCGTTGGATGCTCCGGGGTGAGAATAACATCCTGAAACATCAAAACCCAACGGTCCAGCAGACAAAACACACTAATGAAGGATTAATGAAGTTTCTCTGTGTGCATCTCGATGCAGTTGATCTTCAGCCAGGTCTATATATAAAGAAATGTTGGATGTTTGGGTTAGTTGTTCTGGTTGTTGGAAACCAACCAGTTCCCTCTTAGCTTGGTAAAAATAAAGCGTGTCTATTTGTTTTGTTTCTTGGTCCTCCCACAACCCAAGTCCAAGAACTCAAATCAACAAATTATGTGTTTCAAGGTCTTGGTCCTGCAGGGCACATTGTCCTGCATATTTTAGATTTTCTCCTCCTTGCGTGATTTTATTGAATGGATTACCTCATCAGCTTGTCATCAAGTTGAACAGGAGCCTGTTAATGACCCATTAATTCAAATCAGGCGCGTTGAAGCTGAAAAACCTCAAAAACATGCAGGTCAGTAGGTCCTGAGGCCGAGGACGGGGCAACACTGGAGCTCGCTGTGTGACAGCTTCACTGACTGATGAGATCTGACAGGAAGAAACTCTGCCAATAACGAGAGATGAAATGTTTTAATAAAACAACGTTTCTGTGAGTTGGCTTCTGAGGTCACCCTGGAGAGAAGAGTCTTCAGATGGAGGTGCAACTACACTGGTTGGTGACATGAACAAAAGTGAGAAAATAGGGAAAAAGTTCCAGATTTTAAATGAGAGAAGACATAAAGTTGGAATACATGAAATTATTATCAGAATAAAAAGGGAGAGAAGAAGGAATTAAAGTGAGACCATCTTTACCTAGAACATAGGAATTAAAGATTGTACCAAATCTTATTTTTTTGTCCTTATTTCACCTTGGACTTAAGTTCAATACTTATTTTTCACTTTAATTTTAACTTAAAGGGGACCACACATACAAAATTCACTTTTTAATGTTTTTTTTACTGAACTTTGGGTATGTACTTCATAAAAAAACAGTCCTAGTGCTAAAAAAATGCACCCAGTGGTTTATTTACTCTAAGTATATTTATTTATCTTTGATAGAAACACTCCGATTGCACTTCCTGCGGTTTGTGACGTCACAAACCGTAGCCACAACCCACACCAAACCTGAGTCCAGCCCCTCAACTAGCAACCCCTGGTGCGGCTCAACCCACTTCAGTATAAAAAACGTCACCGTTGCCGAGCAGTTTTGGAGCTGACCTGGCGGTCATTTATTTATTTATTCATTTATTTAGCCCCCGGGGGGGCTATGGGCTCAGCCCTGCTCCAGCCAGCAGCACATCTTGAGTAAAACCAGAATGTTTTATTACCTTGTTTGAATGAACTCTGTCTCGTTGAAACTGTGCACACACACTCTCGCGGTTTGGACTTGTTTCTTATATGATGAAGGACTGCTTTTGCACAACTGTCAGTTTGGTTGAGCGGTTACGACACTTGAACGCCACGCAGGAGAGCGGAGATCGCATCCTGTCAACGGCATCTTTTTTTTTCCCCTTTTTTTTAAAGCCTTTTGTTTCGGTGAAATCGGGGTGAGACTAGATATATACATCGACATAATAATACTTTATAATTGTTATTTTTACGTTTTAGTTCAATTTTTAGTGTAATAGCGATCGCTCCCAACGCGCAGCCGGCAGAAAACTGTGCACACACAACACTCTCTCGCGGGGCGACAGTCTGTACCATCAAGCACCACTGATCGATATATTTTCAGATTAGCAACTTATTTATTTTAATAATACCTTTCACTTCATCAAAATCTAATCAAAACTCCAGCGTTCTAAAAGTAGGTGGTTGTATGTATTTCTTATACGATGAAGGACTGCTGTTGTTCAACTGAACCTGTAGGTCAGTGAGTTAATACACTGGTGTCGCACCCAAATGACCGGGGTTCGCGTCCCGGCCACGGCATCTTTTTTTTTTTTCTTTCGGAGAGATCGGGCTGCAGTTAGCTGCTGGCTTTTGAGGACAGTGTGGGTCCGGTCCGGTCAGAGGTTAGGTTGCCTCATACGGATAAATTAACTGGAAACACTCTGTGAAGTTTGCGTTTGTCTGGATTGGATGTGCAACCGTGGACCAAAGCGCTGCATGCAACTAGCAGGAGCTACGCGGGCTGTTTGTTACCGAAGGAGGAGGAAGAGCTCGGATTCGGGAGGGCATGATAATAGGAGCAGCTAATGGCGGCGCACACAAACAGCTTTCAGTAAGTTATCTTTTAAGCTAGCACTAACAGTAAGTAAAACGAGTAATAAAAAAAGGCTAATTTTAAAACAACAACAGATTTGAGATACTGGCAGTTACAGAGGGCGGAGACAGAGTTTTGACGGGCGTGGACTTCAGAGCTCATTATCATAAACAGCTCGTTTAGAACGGAAGTTAGAAATGGCAGAATTAAAAAGGGTATAATTTATTATCTAAGAATTATTTTTTGTATTAAATTGAATGAACGGGGTCTGGATAGCACACAGACATACCATAAAAATTAAAAAAAACAATATGTGGTCCCCTTTAACGTTAGCTTAGTAACACATGAAAGTTGTATTTTTATGAAATAAAAGTTATAAACGTTTTTGGTAGAGCCCGGACGATATATCGGCAGGGCTGATCAGTTAGACTGATACAGTAGTCCTTCGCTACTTTGCGGTTCGTTTTTCGTGGACTCGCTCTATCGTGGTTTTTCAAAGTAAGATTAAACATGACACATAATGGCTGATTGAAGGATGAGCCACATGATCATGATGGATTTTATTTATTTAAAATAAATTATTTAAAATGATTTAGCACCTGTGTTCAGCCCACACTGCAGGATAATTCTCATCCTGCAGCTGATCAGCTGATCTCCGTGCAGAGCTGAGAAGTGGGCGTGGCCAAGAGTGCAGCCGGAGGCAGAGCTGAAATCATGATATTCTGTGCTCTTGTAGAACGTTTAGTTTAGAAACATTGTTTAGAATATTGCAAGAGTGTGGGAAGGGTTAAAACACCTTAATATTATATGTATATACATATTTATACATATATTTTGTATATACGTATAATTAAGGTGTTTTAAATATATTTAAATTAATCTCTAATTTAACCTCTAATATTTAAATATATTAAAATTAACTACTAATTACTATTTGTACTACTATCCCTACTTTGCAGTTTTTCAATTATTGCGGGGCTTCAGGGTATGGATCCCCTGCGATAAATGAGGGATTACTGTATAGTCATTTGGGAAATATCGTATTGATGATAAATGTCCCATTATGCGGCAATATAAACACTTCTAATGTTCACCCATAAAATGCGGAGAACAAGCTGTAATTGTATGATGTATCCAGCAGAGGGTGCATGAAGACTACTTTCAAGTCATGGCCGGTCACTTAAGTTTCACTTTCACATTCAGCACAGCCGAAGCAGTGAGCAATACTGTGTAGCGTATTTTGCTTGGTAAGTTTATTTGAACTGATCTGTAAAACAAATCAACAATATTTTCTATTCAGTCCTCCAACCCACTAGTCATTAGAGTGGCTGAGGCTGAGTGATTAGAACAGTTGTCTTCCAATGCGAGAGTTGGGGGTTTGAATACACCAGCAGTCACATGCCGAAGTGTCCCTGGGCAAGACACTGAACTCCTCATTGCCTCCGATGTATGTCCCATCTGTGTTTGAATGTGATCTAAAAGCTCTGATTATTCTATTTACCGTAGAATGATTTGTTCAATAGCTTTGTAGAGATCCTGAGTATTGTTTGAATGGGTAACTGAGGACACAGATTGTAGTGTAAAGGGCAAGATACACTCGAGCGTCCTCACGATACGCCAATACGCAGCGTACGTACGCCCCGTACGCAGCGTAGCCCCGCGTAGCCCCTCAGGGCAAGTACGCGCAAAAGTATTTTTTTACTACGCATACGCGATTCGCATACGCGATGCGCGGTGTCTGATCTAAACTTCCCCGGCGCCGGACTGTTTTGTATGTTACACAAATGAAATAAATTCCTCTTTTTTATCGCTGATCGGGCCTTTTCTTTTGTTTTTTTGCCTAAAGTCAAGTAACCGCTTCTTCCTCCGTTCACTCGATGAATGAAATGAATGAATTCAGGTCCTACCTGGGTGCGCGATGTTTTATATATTCCCTGGTGGGCTGTGGTGGGCTGTGGGCTGCAGGAAAAGCACTCCGTGCTCAGCTGCTCATATTACAACAAGGAGAACGCGAGCGTTTGGAGCGAAAAACTAGCGGAAGTGACGATCGGAAGTGACGGTACGGAGGAAATGACGTTAGAATTTGGAGCGAAAACACGAGAATCTACGCGAGAACGAAAGCCGAGTGTAGCAGCGGCTCCGTATACGCGCGTATACGTCCGTATACGCGCGTATACGGAGTCTGCTTCAGTGTATCTCGGGCTTAAAGAGCTTTGAGGTCTTGATAAGATAGAAGTGCGCTATATAAGTACAGTCCATTTACCATTAGCTTCATGTCTCTCAAGTTAGCAAGCTAATGTTTTGATAACTTACTTTGTAGCATATACTACTGTGTTAAACTTTATCCAGAACAATAAATCTAACTTAGAGGTAAATATATTGTAACGTTATCTTAAAAAGCTAAGTCTGGTCCTCTGGACATTTAAAAAAAATAAAAAATTGTAAAAACGTTTCGTCTTTCGTCCGAAAGACTTCTGTCATTTTTCTACCTGGATTATTTGCATCAGGGTATTGTAACGTTATCTTTGTCATCCTCAATGAAATGCAATGTTTGTTGGAAATCTTTACTTCTCTGCAAAGAAAAATAAACCCAACTGTGGTCAATACTAATGAGACCTTCACTTACCGTATATAACTGACTGTTTAAACAATGAATTTCTTTGTTTAATTGATATTTTTCTAACACTCTTGATAACTTTATGGTGAATAGTGGAGAATATAAAATGTGAACGCACGTTAGGAGGACTGTTTTTATGTCCATTGCACCACTTGTAAACCTACTGTGGGACTTGAGTGGATCTGAGTAACTTAGCTTCATGGTTGCTAACAGCTATGCTAAATAACCAAGCACCGCACCACTCGCTGCTTATTTAGATTATTGGGGGTGGACAGAAATTTTCAGCCATTACCGTACATCGGTTATCAACAGTCATCTTCCCCTCCCAATATTGGTATCGGCGACAGCCAAAATTTCCATATCGGTCAGGCTCTAGGTTTTGCTACCAATTTAAATGGACTGTACTTATATAGCACCTTTCTATCTTAACCTTTCTATCTTATTAAGACACTCAAAGCTCTTTACAACACAGTCTGTGCCTCATTTACCCATTCATACAACACTCTACTAGATCTATACAAAGCTAATTGAACAAATCATTCTAAAGAGACTAATCAGTTCTTTAGATCACATTCATACACCGATGGGACACACATCCGAGGCAATGAGCTCATTGTTTTGCCCAGGGACACTTTGGCATGTGACTGCTGGTGGAATTGAACCCCCAACTCTTGCATTGGAGGACTGCTCTAACCCAGTGTTTTTCAACCACTGTTCCGCGGCACATCGTCAGGTGTGCCGTGGAAATTATCCAATTTCACTTAACTGGTCTAAAAAGATTTTTTGAAAACAAATTATTTGCGTTCGGCCGTACGCCGCTCTACGCCGTTCGTACGCAGAGGCACACGCATATCCCCGCAGGGCATGTACGCGCAAAGCTCAATTTTTACGACCGCGAACGCAAGCGCGTTGTCGCACAATAAACTGCCCGGCGCCGGACTGTTTTGTATGCGACACAAATATATTAAATTCCCCTTCTTCATCCCTGATCTGGCCTTTTCTTTTGTTTTTTTGCCAAAAGTCAAGTGATCGCTTCCTCCTCCGCTGACTCCATGACTGAAATGATGAGGAAATGAATGAATTTGTCACGAGCGAATTAAACTCGGGTCCAACGTGGCTGCGCGAGGTTCTGCAGATTTCCTGTCTGATGTGTGGGTTGCAGGACCAGTGCTCCCTGTTTTTAGTTTATTTTTTAGAACTTTTTATTAACATATAAACACAGAACACCGCTGCGGCAGAAGCTGCCGGCTCTCGCCTTTTTTTTCCCCACCCGACCTGTCAATCAATTCAGTAGGCGTGTCAGCAAATGAGACAGTACAGTGAGAGTTGCATTTCGTTTGGATTTACTTTTACCAGGGACGCAATGACACCGACTCCGTTGTGCTTGGTATGTGAGAAGCTGTTTATTTCATTCCTATTCAAGACACTTTGATAAGAATGACTATATATTTAATATAGGCGGATACAGAGTATCTTTGTTTACAATTTTGGTTGGTGGTGTGCCTCGTGATTTTTTTCAATGAAAACACTGCGCCTTCGCTCAAAAAAGGTTGAAAAACACTGCACTAACCACTCAGCCACAGCTGCTCTTTAAGACAACAGCACTTTGCAAATCTCTGTTTTACTTTGATTGACAGCCAGAAGTACAGTATTGTTTCATTTTTACGTAGAAACAGACTGTAAGTACAAATAAAACGGCATAATATATATAATGTGTTTATGAAATGCTCGTCATATTTTGCCAGTTTAGCATCCTTGCTAATTCCAGGTGGCTATAATTAGATGCTAACAGTGAAGGTTTCAGGATCTCAGTAAAATTAGAACGAGATGTTCTGAGATCTTGATCCTCTGAGTCCTGGTGGTCCGTTTCTTTTATTCAGGCTGATACCAGGATGGTACTCGAGTCATGAACCGGCCCTTTCACCTTCCATCTGTGGGAACGGACGGACGGATGAGGATGTGTTTTTTTTAATCCAGGATTTAATTTCAGCCATTTTCTTTGTTGTTGTTGTCCTTTTCTAAACTTAACGTTTGACACATTCTCCTTTTGGTTTTGTTTTTCTCCCGTCTTGTTATCGAGCACATTTATCAAGTGCTCGGGTTTCCAGTTTTCAAAGTAAAGGCTTTTGTTCTTAAAACGGCATGCTTCATGTTGAGCACAAATTTACTAAAATGAGCCAAAAACAGAGTTTACATTTCACAAATGTTCCACAGGGGAAACTTTATGATGTTTGCACACCACGTGAGAGAATATAAACTACATATTTCTGATGTGTTTGGTTTGATTTGTTCTCGATGAGCTCATTCAACGAGATAAATTTAGTGTTTGAATTTACTTTTTATCTCTAAGGTTTGCTTGTTTTTGAACATCTATAGATACCCAGTAATACAATCCCTCCTCCACTTATAAATCCTTAAAGGATTAATTTTGGATAAAGAAGCAGAAAGAAATGCTGCGAGATTAAAGTGTTAAAAAAGATGGATTAAAAAAATCTAAACTCTGATGATTATGGAGACAAAAGGGTTTAGTAGAAGACAGATTGAGACGAGCAGGGAAACGAAGGACAGAGGAGGATTTCCTGTCTCAAGGTCTCAGATTGTGTCTCAAAAAGAAAACAGCCGTTTGGCTCAGACGGAGCTTCAACTCGACTAAAGTCTGCAGAATCAATCAGATCCCCGAAGAGAAGAAAACGGGTGACATCTGAGATGTTGCACATTTCGTGTTTACATGTTTCCAAACCTGATTCAGTGTTTATAAAATCCAGACGTAATAAAAGTTTAAGTCTTCACGTCTTTTTTATGAAAAGGTCAAAAAAGTGGGGATGCTCAGGTAAAGGAGGTTTTGGTGACGTTTGACACGTTGCGTCTTTTAATGTAATTTGGGCTCGTTCAGAAGCCAGAATGTTCTTGCATGTTTGCACCTAAATGTTTAAAACATCGATTCTCTCCTATATGTGAAAATAAGATGATATTGTGGCGGACCACTAGGGGACTCTACTCACACCCAGAGGACAGGATGTTGTACCCAGAGGACAGGATGTTTTATTGTGAAAAGGTTTATGTGTAAGGTGTGTTTGTTGGACCTGAGTAAAGTGAAGTCCTGCATCCAGTTTCTGTGTCGTCTTTTCTACTCCTCCACACTGGTGACCTTGTGAACTGAACATGTCGACATCTGAAGGTCCAGCCAGCTCTTCTCAGACGTCCGCTGCTGTGGGACCTCCGCCGGCTGCCCCGCTTTCTTTTTCGGTGGAGGTTAAAATCCCGGACTTCTGGCTATATAATCCTCCTTCATGGTTCGTCCACATTGAAGCACAATTTGCTCTTCGTGGGATTTCATCAGACGACACTAAATACCACTATGTGGTCGCCTCGCTGGATCCGCTGTCCAGCTGGTGAGCAATGACACTGCTCCGGGACCCTCTTGCGCACGGAAAGTACGCAGCTCTCAAGCAGCTGCCCCTACGGCGCTACTCCCTCTCCGACGCAGAGCGCGCCGAGAAACGTTTTTCCCTCTCCGGCTTGGGCGATGGCTCAGCTCTTGAGCTGATGGAGAGCATGTTGTCCCTGCTGGGATCAGACGACGGTGGGTTCCTTTTCATCCACCTCTTCCTCCGGCAGCTCCCGGCTCCAGTGGGCGCTGTACTGGCCAACTCCCCGCTGTTGCAGCAGAAGGACTACCGCTCGCTGGCGGAAGAAGCCGACCGCATCCTCCTGGCTACGAGGACGTTCTCAGTCCAGGCGGTGGTTCCCGGATCTCCGGCAGCACATCCCAAACTTCAAGCAACACCCTCAGAGCCGGACGAGCCATCGGTGGTGGCAGGGATCGCTTTCCGCAGGCGTAAAGGAGCCGCCCTTTGTTTCTACCACCAGCGTTTTGGCGCCGAAGCACGACGGTGCATCCCGCCGTGCAGCTTCAAGCCGCAGGGAAACGACAATGCCAGCGCTCGGTAGCAGCCGCGGCCGTTGGCGAAAAGGAAAGGCTGCTTTTCATCGAAGACTCGAGGTCGGGGAGGCGGTTTCTGGTGGATTCTGGTTCACAGAAGAGCCTCGTCCCCCCGTCTGGCTCCGACAGGTCGGCAGAAGGCTGCGGCCCGCTGCTAATTGCGGCTAATGGCTCTCCCATCAAGACATTTGGTGAAAAGTTGGTGATTGTTTGTTTCCATGACCGGGACTTCCAGTGGAACTTTGTTGTGGCTGCGAGCTCAGTTCCTATTTTAGGTGCTGATTTTCTGTGTGCTCATGGACTCCTCCAGTGACGTGCGGTCAGGGGATGCAAGTGAGGCCGTGCCTCCCCTGTCATCATGGAAAAAAATGGGAAAAAAAATAATGTAATTATTGTATTTATCCTTTGATTTGTATTATAAACTTATTTTACTTAACACTAAACCAGTTTTAAGTTATTTTTTAATCAAAATCACCATTTTTTTCTTATTTTTCTTTAAATACCGTAACGTGTTTTTTTTTTTTTTGCTGAGTGATCATAAACGTTTGTGAGTTGCTGATCGAGGCATGCCTCGCGGCTCCTCGCAGCTTCTGTAGCAGAGGAGGAGGAGGAGGAGGGGCTATATGCCCACTCAGCAGCACCTGCTCCGCACCGTTGAAGGAGGAAGCGTGACAGATTGGATATTAGCTATAATTTTGCAATGGAGGAGCATCCACAACGCCAAGGTAAAAGAAAACAGAGAAATTTTAAAATATCTGATCAAAGCCACCTGCTTCCTAGCAAAGCAGCAGCTAGCTTTTCGTGGAAATGATGAAAGTGCAGGCTCTGCCAATCGTGGCAACTATGTTGAATTATTGCATGTTTTAGCTGAAAATAATGACAGGCTAGCTAGCAGGTCAGAGAATCTTTATTGTCATTGGCACAACATGTGGTACATGTGATGATGAAACAAGATAATATACACAGATATATATATATATATATATATATATATACAGGGTCCCAGTTACATCCAACAATAAAATGTAAAAGAAAAACAGTAATAACATCTAAGATATGAACTAAGAAAAACATCAACTAACAAAACACTAATCACTAATATCATAGAAAAAAACACTCCAAACAGCAGCACGAACATGAGTTTGTATGAGCAGATGGGCACGAATGAACACAGCAACATGAAACAGATGAGCAGCAACATGAAACAGATCAGCAGCAACATTATATGTGATATTTGACAGTGATTATTCTGGTTAGATATTCATGAGTCTAACAGCCTCGGGGTAGAAGCTGTTCCTCAGTCTAGTGGTTCTACACTTGATGCTCCTCAAACTCCGTCCTGAGGGGAGTGGGGCAAAGAGTGAGTGTGCTGGGTGAGTGGGGTATTTCATGATGCAGGTGGCCCTCTTCCTGCATCTGGAGGTGTAGATGTCTGTGATAGTGGGGAGACTGACTCCAACATCTTCTGTGCAGCCTCCATGCCACATGTTGATGCTGGAGCACAGGATGCTCTCCACTGCACACCTGTAGAAGGAGGTGAGGACTGAGCTTCTCAGACCAGCTCGTCTCAGCTGTCTGAGGAAGTAGAGTCTCCGATGACCTTTGTTGATCAGGCTGGTGGTGTTGTTGCTCCAGCTGATGTAGTCATTCATTGTGTACTGTGCACCCAAGTAGTTGTAGATGGAGATGACTTCCACCGCAGATCCTCTTATGTTCAGTGGGGTGTGGGTTTGTGTTGTTGTTTGTTGTTAGCTGGACTCACCATTGTTTGTTTGTATGTGTAAAGATTGCTGATATGAAATTTTAAACACAACCCGTTAACTGCTTCCAATCAAATGGCGAATACACTACTCTGTAGGGTTCATGTATATAAGATCTGACTGTGATGAAGTCAGTGTGCCTCACCAGCCATGAACCTCACCGCACGTCACTGATATACACATATACATATATACACATATACATATATACACATATACACATATACCTTGTACATATATACATATATACATAATACACATATACATATATACATAATACACATATACATATATACATATATACATATACACATATACATATACATACAGGTAGTCCCCGACTTACGAGCGAGTTCCGTCCCTAGGGGGCGCTCGTATGTCAAAAATTCGTAAGTAGGATCACATAGTAAAAAAAAAATATATATATATATTTTTTTTTTTTTTTTATTTTTTTTTTATAAATGAATACATGTACAGTACTGGACAGTCACCAAGCACTTAGCCTATCCTAACACAGTTTTTAAAGATGAAGGAATAAGTTGAATTGTCTCCCTTTCACATAAAGGGAGCAAGCTCCCTATGGAGCCTGCAGGGAGGAGGGAGACAATTCAACTGACTCCTTCATCTTTAAAAACTGTGTTAGGATAGGCTAAGTGCTTGGTGACTGTACAGTACTGTACATTTATCTATTTATTAAAAATATACAGTATATACAGTATTTTTATTTTTTATTGTTTTTTATTTATTAATAGATAAATGTACAGTACTGTACAGTCACCAAGCACTTAGCCTATCCTAACACAGTTTTTAAAGATGAAGGAATCAGTTGAATTGTCTCCCTCCTCCCTGCAGGCTCCATAGGGAGCTTGCTCCCTTTATGTGAAAGGGAGACAATTCAACTTATTCCTTCATCTTTAAAAACTGTGTTAGGATAGACTAAGTGCTTGGTGACTGTCCAGTACTGTACATGTATTCATTTATTAAAAAAAAAAAAAAAAAAATTTTTTTTTTTTTTTAATGAGATGCATGCTCGTAAGTCCGGGACCTCGTAAGTCAGAGCGCTCGTAAGTCGGGGACTACCTGTA
>JBBPBX010002096.1:37038-58152 GCA_038048925.1 Garcialebias charrua | reverse complement strand
TGGTGCGTGACTCCTAAAGGCTGCAGTAGAGCTCAGCGTTCTGCCTGTACGCCACTCTACGCACGCATTCTGTGCGCACGCGTTCGCTGGCACAGCTCTGCTTTCAGTTCTCATGTTAAATGCTCGCGTTTTCGCTCCAAATTCTTGTTGTAATTTGAGCCGCTGCGTGCAGAGGGGACAAACTGAGGTCGCTGATTGGTCACTTGCTGACACGCCTACTGAAATGATTGACAGCTCGGGTGAGAGAACTCAGAGAACTCATCATGAGCAGCCCGCTGCGGTGTTCTGCTGCGGTGTTTCTACTTTATATGTTATAAAAAGTTCTAAGAAATAAAAATAAAAACAGGGAGCGCTTTTCCTGCAGCCCACAGCCCACCAGGAAATATTTAAAACCTCGCGCAGCCAGGTAGGACCTGAATTCATTCATTTCAGTCATCGAGTGAACGGAGGAAGAAGCGATTACTTGACTTTTGGCAAAAAAACAAAAGAAAAGGCCCGATCAGCGATAAAGAAGGGGAATTTAATTCATTTGTGTAACATACAAAACAGTCCGGCGCCGGGGAAGTTTAAGGGCGAGATACACTCGAGCGTCCTCACGATACGCCAATACGCAGCGTACGTACGCCCCGTACGCAGCGTAGCCCCACGTAGCCCCTCAGGGCAAGTACGCGCAAAAGTATTTTTTTACTACGCATACGCGATCCGCGTGCGCGATACGCGGTGTCTGACCATAAACTTCCCGGCGCCGGACTGTTTTGTATGTTACACAAATGAAATAAATTCCCCTTCTTTATCGCTGATCGGGCCTTTTCTTTTGTTTTTTTGCCTAAAGTCAAGTAACCGCTTCTTCCTCCGTTCACTCGATGATTGAAATGAATGAATTCAGGTCCTACCTGGGTGCGCGATGTTTTAATATCCCCTGGTGGGCTGTGTGCTGCAGGAAAAGCGCTCCCTGTTATTATTTTTATTTCTGAGAGAACTTTTTATAACATATATAGTAGAAACAGCGCATCAGAACACCGCAGAAGTCCAGCGAGCTGCTCATGTTAAAGGTTTCACTTTCAACTAGGTTTCACATTCAGCTGACTGAGCGCTGTCAATCAATTCAGTAGGCGTGTCAGCAAGTGACCAATCAGCGTGCTCAGTTGTCCCCTTCGTGTGCAGCAGCTCATATTACAACAAGGAGAACGTCTGAGCTGAAGTCAGCTGAAGTAAAGCAGCCGCTCCGTATACGCGCGTATACGGAGTCTGCTTCACTGTATCTCGGCCTTTATGGTCAGACACCGCGCAAGCGTGCGCGGTCGTAAAAAAAAGAGCTTTGCGCGTTCGTGCGCGGCTACGCTTGTGCCTCAGCGTACGTACGTCGTACAGAGGCGTACAGGCAGTACGCGCAGGTCTACCGGGGGCTTAAGACTGTTATAACTCCACACGCACAGTCTGCTAATAGAATTGAAAAAGCCCTCTGGATAGTGGTCGAAACGTCTTCTGTAACAAATAAAGTCCAGTTGATCTTGTATTGAACGTCTTTTTTTATTCAGTATATATAATTTATATATATTGTATTTCTTCACAACCATTGAACTAATTTAAAAAATCAAACTTATATGACATTAGTTATTATCAGAGGTGTCAAGTAACGAAGTATAAATACTTCGTTACTTTACTTAAGTACAAATTTTAGTTATCTATACTTTAGTAAAGTAATTATTTTTCAGCCTGGTGCAGCCTAAGCATTTGTCTTTGTTGTTGCTTTTTCTTACGCTACTTTTACTTTTATACTTTTAAGTAGTTTTGAAACCAGTACTGTGCTTTTTTACTTGAGTAAAAAGCTAGAGTTGATACTTCTACTTCTACAGAAGTATTTTTAAACTCCAGTATCTATACTTCTACTTGAGTAATGAATGTGAATACTTTTGACACCACTGGTTATTATGACTACTTTCATTCTGTTTTTTGCTGAGAAGCTTCTAAATCGCTTTGCTCTGCTTGCATTTCTCAGATTGACCACTCTTGTGTTCTTTACAACGACCAGCAGAGGGCGCCAGAGCTAAAATATTCTTGCTAGCTAGCCTCTATGGATGGATACGGGTAGATCAGCTTGTGAATGTGTTTTATAAATATATCTACTTTTTAACTATTAAAAAAATAAATAAAATACTTGCACTTTAATGTCCATTTTATTTCAGTCTGAGCATCAAAAATATTCAGACGCCTGCCAAAAACAAATGCTGAACAGTACAATGAGTACAGGAAATGAACTCACAGACACTAGAAATAATTAAACATCTACAACAATCACCAGTGATGAAGGTCCAGCAACAACCACAACAAGTGGATCAGTTTATCAGTAAAACAGAAACACAATAAAACCTGACGGTGCATCATAAAGATCAAACTAAACTCTGTGTCCTGATTTCTACTTGCACACATGTATTTTTCTAGAACTATTGTGCAGTACAATGTAGTTTTTTTATTTTTTAAGATGGAAAAACTGAAGGCAAACAAACTCCACAGTCATGCACATGCATAGTTTTTGAATGCTTGAAATAAATGCCAACTAATGCAGGAGTGATCCCATCATTTACCATTCTCTGCAAACGTCTGAATAATCAAATCTAGGACAGCAGACTTCTTTAGCGCAGTCCTGCACTGCCAAAACAGACTCTGGGTTTGCTTTTCACCCCCTCTGTGTTGTGGCAGTGCTATTTTGTCCTGAGGACTAACGTTTGTGCCTCGTGCATCCTGAGAGCACTTCCTGTTGCTCCTTAACCTGTGGAAGAAAAAGGACGTGTCTTCTTTTCATGTCTAAGCTGCAGACGGTCGTTATTAGCGTTTTGGAAAATTCGACTCGCCTGGCGGAGAACAAACGGGAAGAAACACATTCAGAAGAATTGTGCTAAGGCAGTTTCTGAGCTGGAGGCTTTCCTTCATTTTTTTATATGCCGTTCGCCTCGTGTGTCCCTCTAAACAGAGAGACGACTGCTTTTGGGCACACACGTTTGTGTCTCCAGCGTGTCTCCAAAACAAAACACTTTGTAGGAACATGTTTCTTGTCTCCCTCGGCACAGCCAGCGGGACACAAAAATCAAACACCTATTCATCATGTGACCACACGTTCCTGGGAAAACAAGACCGTGTGGATATTTTTCCAATACAGTCATCATGTAGTTCAACTCAGAGAAACACGGAGCCGGAGGGTGTTTTTGTCCAAAAGCATCGCATCACCGTCCTGCTTGAGGACTTTGTGCTTGCTCATGCTCCAGGAGTGCGGGCATGCTGCCCCATGAGGGGGTCCCCTCCCTCCTGCACGGGGGTGGTCTCCTGTTGGGCCGTTATCACTATGGTGTTCTCGTCTATGAGCTCGCAGGTGGGATTGGAGAAGGCCGACAGGGGCAGGGTGATCCTCTGCATCTCGCGCTCGTACACCCGCTGCTCGCGCTGCTTCTTTAGGTCTCGAGCCCTAAACACAAACGCAAAGCACAGATTTAGTTCAAAGTTTCACATTTCTACTGAATGGCCTTTTAAAAAAATCAAATCTAATATTACGCACCAGCATTGATTTGAAAAAGTTTTACAGATTATATACACCAACATATCTGAGCCATCGTTATTTGTGCTTTGCTTTCATTGAGTAAGACTTTCTTATAAAATATTCAAGTGATCGTCTTGATCAATAGTTTGTCAATAGTTTGTCAAGCTTAGCAAACAAAATGCAATATTTCCTTAAAAAAAATGTTAGAAAATTGATTAAAAAAGTGGAAAATGGCAGCTAAAGTTCAAAACGAGTCCTGCTTGAGTACTTTTTTTTGTGTGTACACAGGGCCCCAGTTACATTCAACAATAAAATGTAAAAGAAAAACTGTAATAAAATATAAGATATGAACTAAGAAATACATAAGCTAAGAATACAATAAGCACTAATAGTACAACAACAATACACCGAACAACAGCAGCACGAACATGAACAAGTACAAATGAACACGGCAACATGAGATCAGCAGCACATATCGACAATCAAGTGGCATCACAGTGATTATCCTAGAGATTCATGATGTTCCTCAGTCTAGTGGTTCTATACTTAATGCTCAACCTCCTTCCTGAGGGGAGAGGGGTAAAAAGTGAGTGCTGGATGAGTGGGGTCCTTCATGATGCAGGTCGCCCTAAAAGCCTATAGAGAACTTTTTCAAGGGTTACAAGAAAGTCCAGCTCTTCGAAAAATAAACCTAAAGAAGAAGAATGCCTCAAGACTTTTGCACAGGCCTGCAGATTTGCTTTATTGGTGTAATTATTAGTAGATCAAGATGTGGGGGGGTGGAGGTGGCGCATCAACTCTAGTCATAAATTTAGTCTTATTAATCACTTCCTGAATCATTCTGCCTCTCTGATAGACTGTTTGCCTGTTGCTGCTGACCTCTTTCTGTTTAGTTTTCTTGGTTGATGGTGCCACTGGATGGAAAAGCAGTCAGTCAGGGGCAAACTGGCAATGTGCCCATATGAGGGGACACAAAAGATGAGCCCCAACATGAGCCCCCCCCCAAAAGAAAAAGAATGCCACAGGCCCTCACGCCACACCGGCTGTCAGTGAGAAACTGCACCGCCAGCGCTGCTGCTTCAGTGCATCATGATGCACGTTCTGTTTAACCAACACACTGTGTTTGTTTCATCTATTTCCAGTGATTTGCTAAGTAACCCTTCTGTTGGGTGACGTGACACACTGTTTGCAGAAGCGTCTTGGAGCTGGTTGCCTAGCAAACATCCCACGTTAGCTCCGCTCCCTCTGTTTCTGTCTTTGCACTTGGCACAACGAGCCATCTGCCGGTCAAAGTTTAACACGCGGAGATGATGATGGAGTGGATCCATTCTCATCTCCGTGAAGCGAACAGCCTGCGTGGACAGCTTGAAGCAGCATCGCAGGAAAAACAATCACCTGGCCATCACTGAAGAGCTTTTTGGTTCTCAGGACCAAAAAGGAGCAGTGTTCCTGTCAACAAACCCCCACAATCCCCTGCTCTGCACCGTCACGGACTTGTTGGAGTGGGACGTGATCGTCCAATGGAGCTGCTGCAGATGAATCATTCTGCTCATCAGTCCCACTGCTGAAGACGACGCTGTGCAGTGAGGGCACGCATTAGCCCTGCTGCGACGTGACGCACGTTTCCTTTTTAAAACTCACTTCCTAACTATAAATGACAAGGAGCTGCGAACCAAACAGGACAGCCAAACGCAGGCGGAGAACATTTTGTGCCAACAAGAACCGGATCCCCCGCTTTCACAACATTTAGCTGTCACTTTGCTCGTCACATAACTGGAGATAATGTGCAGACTTCCTTACGCCACACTTCCATCCCTTCTCCATGCCAAATAAATAAATAAAAACAGAACAGCTACCATAGACACACATTTCATGTTCTTCAGTTTCACTCTTCATGACAAGCTAATAAAACGGAGACATGTTGTGTTTAGGTGCAAAATCAGGCGCCATCGGTGGGGAATTTACGTAAGCAACAGCTGCTGGTCTTAACTGAAGCAACCTTTGACCCACGTGCTGCCAGGACTCAGCAGCCTTCTCCATAACTTGTTGAGTAGGAGACTAAAGGCTCAGAGCAGGAGGCTGGAGTCATTTCCCAACATAGACATTGCACACACATGTTCAGGGTGGTAAAAATGTCCGCAGACTGTTTAAACACTGATCACTCATGAACATGTCTGACGGGCGTGGAACGAGTTGTGAAGTCATAACCAGTAGTGGTGTGTGATACTGCAACATTTGGTATTGATCGATACCAAGTAAATACAGGTCCAGTATCGCCGATACTGATACTGATACAATACTTTAAAATAATTAGGGTGAATTTTGATGATGTTTACCGGTAAGTGTTTTGTGATCCCCCCCACATAATTTATTAGTTAAAACCCAGGATAGATTTAGGCAAAGTTTAAAAGTAAATAAAAAAAACTTTATTATAATAAATGTTTTTTTTTCTTTCTGAAAAAATACAACAGTAACAAAATTTTCTCCATACCTTGTAATGACTGGATTTTTTTCCCCTTAAACAAAGTGCACAAAATGATCACTCAAGAATAATTTAAAACATGGTGTTCAGAAACTATGATAATTAAATAAAAATTGTCCCTTCATTGCACTCCTTTTTTTTATATATGTTTTTTTTTCTTCTTAAACTGTACAAAGTTATCGCACTGCAACAAATGTTATGAAACGGAAAAATATATTTAGGGTATAAAGAAATAAAACAAAATTTCTCCTCTAAAGTGAATTTTATTTTCTGGGTTTGAAAAAATAATTGCAAATCAAAAATAATGAGTGACTTTAATTTATGGAATAGGTCTATGGAATGGTTTAGAAAATTATATTAACGTTGCAAAAACAACGTCTTTGTTTAAAAAAAAATGAATAGAATTAGGTTTCTGGAAAAATATATATAAATTGGTTTGTATCAAAATTTTATGTATGGTAAAATATGATGAGTTATCTATTGTGTAATGTTTTTTGTGGATTACTGTTGTTTAAATTGATTGTTTGAATGAATTTTGTTAAAGAAGGGGCAGACATAATAAGATTTTATCTTCTTCTGCTTCCTTTCATTTCATGTACTGTTTTTTTATTTATTTATGTGGTGTTGTAAATAGTTTTTTGTGTTCTTTTAAATTTGAAATGAATAAATTAAAAAAATAAAATAAAAATACAATAAATAAAAACAACCTCCAAAGCGTTGAGTTCAAATAAATCTTCCCAGCAGCCTCTCTGTGGGCCCTGCCTGCTCTGTGCTGTGACAGGAGCAGCTCTTACACAGTCGCATCTTTGATGAAACTGCAGCAGCGCATACTGCAGAGAAACTGAAGCTAAAGTATTGATCTCATTACACTGGTATTGATCAATATCAATAACCATGTTGGTATCGATATTACAGATATTTGGATCGATCCGCACACCACTACCGGTAATAATCATCAGCAGCTGTCAGTCAATTTTGTAGAAGGAAATCGAGACACCGGTATAAAACAGTAATGATAAATTTGTTGCAGAACGACATTATGGTACTTTCAGCTGAGCGTGGTCTGCTCATCAATAAACTGTGTTTG
Organism: Garcialebias charrua; assembly: GCA_038048925.1. NCBI lineage: Eukaryota > Metazoa > Chordata > Actinopteri > Cyprinodontiformes > Rivulidae > Garcialebias > Garcialebias charrua. The sequence goes on along the minus strand of JBBPBX010002096.1, from coordinate 51,051 downwards.
TACATTTTCACACCAGCACATGCTCTGCAGCCTGAACTGGGAGGAAAACTGGCGCTAAAGGAAACTCCACCTCATGTTCCTCAGGGAAGTTTAAGATTAAATCTGTTCTGCTTCCGTTTCACGTCGGTCTACTTTTTATTATTTTTGGTTTCTCTACTTAGCTAGCGTTCTGTTCATAATGTTCAATCTAAATGTTATTCCTCTCCCACCTCTTTTTACATTATCACTGTGAGCCCAGTTGTTGGTTCTGTTAGTTCATACAGTTTAAAGCACATGTCAAACTCAAGGCCCGCAGACCAAATCTGAATAAACATTTATTTTCCCCCCTACAAAATATATTTTAAATGTAGCTCTCAGACTTAATTAGAAAAATGTAACTCTTAGATCATCTGCTGTGATGATCCTGATGATTTTTATTTGACTCTTGTCTTTTTCACTGCAAATACAGAAGACAAGTTAACTCTGAGCTTTAAACATTCCCTTCATATAATTAAATACAGTACATTATGGGATTGTGGGATGTAGGCTGACTTCATTACATTTTTTTATTATGAAGTAGTTATTTAGTTTCTCAATCATCTTTTGGTTCTGCGTTTAAACTTATGTTGTATTCACCAAGTAAAGTGTACTTTAAAGATGTTATAACATTTGATCTGGCATGGTTGATTTGGTTTATAGTCACTGGTTTTACACATGAATTGCATATTTTGGGCTCACGTGAGCAGTGAGGGAGGAAGGGAATAGGACGAGGAGGAGGCAACTTTAGTGTTTGCTCACGGGTCGACTCTGAGATGTAAAATAAATTTCAAGCAGAGGTTCTGAAATATCCGTAAGACTCTATGCACATTTATAGTCATGAAAAATCTGTATAGCTGACGGAAAATCTGTAAGACTTGAGATGTGACTGTGAAATGATGTACAGTATATACACTACAGTACATGCATTAGGGTGAAAACGAGAAGGCTTTGTAAAAACTGCTTTCATATGTCAGTGTAGGTGGCGAAATCGCCGCCTGTTATTGAGCAGGCAGCTCGTGCTCCATTGGCAAGCCTGCAGTGAGGGAAAACCGTGCTGGTGCATTAAAGCAAATGGAAACGCCACTTTCCTGCATGGGATGGCTTTTTAAATCAATCAGCAATACACTTTTGAGGATTTATTCACACTACTGTAAGGTAAAGCTTTTCTTTCAAAGCTGCACCAGCACGGAAAGCTCTGCAAGTCCTTCTAGAGTTACAGTCTTCTCAGATCATGTTGTTTTGATATAAAATTACAGGTAGTCTTCGACTTACAACGTAGATCCGTTCCTACGCGGCGGCGTAAACCGATTTTCGACGTAAGTCGGAATATACGTACATACTGCACCATATACAGTACATGTACAGCACTGTATTACCAAGCACTTAGCCTTTCCTAACACAGTACCCTACATAATTATCAAAAACCACATACCGGTACATTTGGGAGCCATAATGAAGGGCAAAAACAGTTAATGGCCTACCAGGATGCTGTTGACGCCGTTCTCCTCGTTCCATCCGCTGTACCTGTATTCCGTTTTCCGTTTACGACGTAAAACCGCGTTCACAGTACAGTATTCCTCCGCCGCTGCACCACATACAGTACAATATTTTCCGCCGCTGCTTTACGTTTACGACGTAAAACCGCGTTCACAGTACAGTATTCCTCCGCCGCTGCACCACATACAGTACAATATTTTCCGCCGCTGCTTTACGTTTACGACGTAAAACCGGTCCATCTGCCGTATTCCGCATTCTGTTTATGACGTAAAGCCACGTTCACAGTACTACAGTGCAGTGTATTCCTCCGCATTCCGTTTACGACGTAAAACTGCGTAACTCGGCTTTTCATAGTACATCATTTTTTTATACTTATTTATGTTTTATTTATTTTTATTTTTATGAGAGATGCGTCGTAACCACGAAACGTCGTAACTCGAGACCATCGTAACCCGAGGACTATCTGTATCTTTAGAGACGACAAACAGCCACATTGGGAACGATGCATTTCTTTATAAACTGAATATCAAAATCCATCTGATTTCTCTGAACAGCTAATCAGAAGACAAATCACTGCAGCGGAGCAGCTCATGTCTCTGCTGTGCTGAAGTCGGTGCTGGGTCCAACCTGGTCTGATTGTGCTGTGCAGTGTTACAGAAAGTCTGTGGGGTGTTTGACACAATCAGCAGATTAACAGAGCATGCAGGTGTAAAAAGTCTTCAAGCATCATCAACCTTTGGCTTCATGTCAAAACCAAAGTGGATGTGATTAACAGACGAATGAAGAAAGTGACAAAGAAGTTTTCCAAGAAGAAAAGCTCGTAGTTTGTGACGAGGACGACTCTCTTAAACCCTGATGTGAACTGACTGTGTGTTTCAGCTCCTGACCTCTTATAGAAGTAGCCCAGAGTGATGCCGACTCCAAGCAGGATAATAACTGTCATCATGAGGATGCCCAGGACATAACCTGTAAAAAAGCAAAAGATAAAAGTGGAAATATTAGAAAGATTTTTAGGTCCTGCCTGTCAAATATGGCTAATTCAAACTACAGGTGCAAGCTACCAGCCATGCCGAGGTCCTTCTTCTTCTTCTTGGGTTCTGTTCGAACTCTCTGGCTGATGCCCATCACCGGCTGCACAGCAGCAGCTTTTTGTTGAGAAGCTCCAGGCGTGGTGGGTTTGAAGCTCTCTGCAGAGGGAGAGATCTCTGTGGGGCTGAGGGATTCTTCTACAGCTGAGGTTTGCTCTGCAGACACCACAAAATGAAACAATTACATGATTCTTCTGGTAAATATTCCCTTTTTTTGTTGTTGTTGCTATTACCACATATAGCAATAAATGTGAAATATATTTAACCTAGCCTGGTTAAAACCAGACCCTTGTCCTTCACTTCGCTTTGTACTAGGGTCTGGGACTTCTCTCATAGACAACGATTTCTCCGGTAGATTTTTGACCGGACCAATCAGAGAACAGAAGGCGGAGTTTTGAACGACGTCGACTGACGTCGTCAGTTAAAATGGCTGCCGCCACGAAGGAATTTTCATGAAAACAAGGTAAAAAACTATTATTTCTTTGCTGAGAAAAAATATATTTCTTAGCTGACGTTATATCAGAAGTGTTCCTGAGCTTAACAGTTCCTAAATCAATTCACGAAATGGTCAAATCTGCTGGATTTAAATAGTTTCGGTTTGACATTTTCCAAACAGCCTCGGGTGCGCTACGAAAATAAATGATAAAAAATCGAATTTTATCTCAAATGTTTAATCTAGGCCAACAGTCAGTAAATTAGAGCCATATAATTACACACTGGTAGCAGAAAAAATATCCACCGAGTGGTTTCTGAGCTATTTATCTGAATAGCCTGGACCTCGCCAGGCTAAACTAACAAAACTCCGCCTTCTGTTCTCTGATTGGTCCGGTCAAAAATCTACCGGAGAAATCGTTGTCTATGAGAGAAGTCCCAGACCCTAGCACAAAGCGAAGTGAAGGACAAGGGTCTGGTTTTAACCAGGCTATATTTAACCAGGAAATAAAAAAGTTCATTTTTTTGACCTGGCAAAAGTTTCGACAAGCTTATTAACATGTTATTAGCAATTCTGCTAAAAAAAAATCGGTATAGTTGACGGAAAATCGGTAAGACTTGACATGTGACAGTGAAATGATGTACTATATATACACTACAGTACCGGTACATGCATTAGGGTGAAAACGAAAAGGATAAAAAAAAATTTGCTTTCATCTGTCAGTGTACCAGTTGTGCCACCATGCTGCCCAATACTCTGTTTAACTTCATACATTGTTGCCTTTTCTTTAAATTTGTTCTGTGTTGAAAGAATTTGAATTTTGTGAAGTTAGAATGAATTTGTTGCAAAGCTGCAGCTCTGTGTTAGTCTCAGTCCGGACCACAAAGTAGTTAACACTTTAGCCATTTCTCTTTTGGATCATCTAGTATAGGGGTCTGCAACCTGCGGCTCTTTGGTCCCTCTGCAGCGACTCTTTAAAGGTCCACCGACATGATTTTTTTACTATTCATAAAATTGCTCAAAATATATATATTTTATCATTTAAATATGTTCCTTTATGCAAACAAAATGATAAATCACTTTAATTTTGCTTTAAAAGTGATTTTGAACTTCAAGCCGTGTTTAATCATGGGAAATCTGATTACACCCGAACGCACCATCTGTGATGTCACACCGGGCAGAGCTCTGGGCTTGTCACAGTGCGCAGGTATGAGCAGCTCGACATGAAGGTAAGTCTGATACAGCATCAGACCTAAATTAGATCCTGTTGTTTCTTGTTCCATCACCCAAACTATTTTCTGCTTCCCAAAATGAAGACAAATAGCTCAAATCTTCACATAGATTGATAAATTCGTCTGGTTTTAAATGGTCCGCTATTAAAGAGACCAGAGCCCTCTGCCCAGTGTTACATCACAGATGGTGCGTTCGTGTGTAATTGGATTTCCCATGATTAAACACGGCTTGAAGTTCAAAATCACTTTTAAAGCAAAATTAAAGTGATTTAGCATTTTGTTTGCAAAAATGAACATATTTAAATGATAAAACATATATATTTTGAGCAATTTTATGAAAATTAAAAAATCATGTCAGTGGGGCTTTAAAGCTTTGACCAAAACTATTATAAAACTGAATTTTATGTTATACCCACAACAAGCAATGACTAGGTTTAGCAGTTTTCCTGTCAATTCATTTGCAAATATGTGGATACTAGTACTAATACGTAGAGTAAATTAATACTCCGTTTAACTTCATGCTTGATTTATTCAAAGTAGGATACTCAATTTCTCCACAATGAAAAAAAAAACATTCACGGGCCTGCACAGTTCTTTGTTTTAGTTGTTTGTTTGTTTTAATGGCAAAATAATATATTATTTATTTCTGTACAATAATCCAGTTTTCTGTGATAGACTTGTGGCCTGGACATGAGCACCAGTGACCTCCTGCAACCCAAAAAGAAAGAAGCAAGTACAGATAAATGGATGGATGGATGGATGGATGGATGGATGGATGGATGGAATCCAGTCTTTTCTTTTGTCTCAAAATGTAAAAATATCAATAAATGTTAACAATCATTAGATGTTTTTAGTTTAATAATTTCAAACCTACTGGCCAGAACAGCCCCCTCTAACAAACTTAAAGTGGCCCATGGGCCACCAGTTGATAATGACAGTTGTAGCAGATTTTGCAGCGCTGGACTCGTTTAGTTTAGTGAACGAAGGGGCAGAAATAGCTCTTTTGATCGTAAAGGTTGCAGCCCTCTGTATATTAATTTGACTGGAGGAATTTAAAGATTTGGGGAAAGCAATATAAAACATCAAAACCTTAATTTTCTATACAGTACACAGTACAGGTACTCCTAAAGATGAGAAAACTGCATAAACTTTATTTTATAACATTCCATACTGTGTTGACTCCTGAAAAGAGACATGGATAAGTGATATTGAACTAAAAGAGCACCTTCACTTCTTCAGCCTATTTCTTATAGTTCAATCTGACCTAAACATCAATTTCTTTAATATTCCACGATATAAGTGTAGCCCTCACTTAAGTAATGTTAGTAAATAAGTGAGTTTGGGTTCTTTAGTTCAATAACTCCCTGACTATTTAATTTGAATCTCTGTCTGTTTTTGGATCAATCCATATTGAACACTACTAAAATAAATTACAGCACACACCATGTAACATAGAACATAGAAAAACCCTCCTTTAATAAAATAAAATAATGATAAAATAGTAAAAACACAGGTTTGGGGTTTCAGACAACACCAAATATAAACAAACAAAACACTACAATCTATCTACTTATACAGTGTGTAAACCCCCATTAATGTCAAACTAAAACCTAATGCCGGCAGAAAATACACCCTACGTTGCAGGCCTGTGCAGATGTTTGAATGTAGGAGTCCCTCTGACTCAACAGTCCGAATCCTCTTCACTCAAAGAGCAAAATATCAAAGTTCTAATCGGTACCTTGTGTAGTTGTGATTTCTCACAGATGAAACTTGCCAATCCTTCGTCCTGTGTCCCAACAGACTTTTCAGCAATCCAGAAAACAACAGCAGTTCACGTTGTGGTGCAGCAGCATATCGTTTCATGTGCTCTTCTCGGGCTCCACCTGGCTCTCGTTTTCCCACGTAGCCAGAGGTACTCTGAACGACGCGGGCGCTCAGAGTGACTATCTGGTCCGTCTCTCGTTATCCAAGTCGGTAACAATCTTCTGTAGCCTTTTAAGCTCTATTCTGTTAACAAAACAGCAGCTCACAGAAGTCCATGTCAGCGAACAGCTTTGTTAGCTTCACTCTAACTCTAGAGTTCTTACAGCATAGAAGAAAACCAACACAGTCAAACAGCTTCTCGTTGAAACTCTACAGTGTCCAGTTAACTTGCATACTGTCTCCTAAAACTTCTCCTTACGACAAGTTTTAGCTTACTCCTTCTCAAAAAACCACCAAATCGAGCCTCCGTTTCTCCCGCTGCCTTCTTTTTTTCTCTCCACTCTTTTTTTTCTTCTCCACGCACCTGTGCTCCCTTCACTGACCATCCTCCCGTAGGAAAATACAATTTTCGCCAACAATTCCCCACAAAGTACAGATAACTTGTGTTAAACAACATAAACACATTTTTAATAACTATATGAACTTGGGAATCTTAATTGAAATAAAAAGATAGAATAAATGAACTTATTTTAGAATTCTCTTTTACTTTTACTAACCAGGTTACACCCTCCCCCCACTAAATGTCTGGTGTCCTCAACAGACTATTAAAACTACTAGAACAACAGGAAGAGGATGAACCTTATGTAAACACCCCATGGCTCTTAGTCTTTACCTATAGTAATGACCACCCCTCGATGGATGATAGTAATGGGCTGATCACTAGGTTTCCCTAGCTCATCATAGGTTAATCGAACTACTGGTTTAATCTGTCTCTTAGGCCTTAATTTAGGAGTGTCACACAATCGATTACTAGTTTGTGGTTTTGAAGTTTTGACAGATGAGCCGGCACTGGAATTTACATCATGTTCTGGGGCAGAGTCTTGTTCTGCTTCTCTACATGAGTCAGTCTCCTCGTGTACATCCACCACTGAGTCGCTCTCAGACTCACTGCCCTGAATGGATTCACTATCCTCCAGTTGCAGTTCTCCATCACTGCTATCAGTAAAATCCTTTCCATCCATGACATCGTCCTGTTCCTTCCCACTGGCCTCTTGTAAAGCTGCTTCAGATTGGAAAGTGTGTCTCAATTCTTCTTTCACTCTCTCTCGAGTATAGTAATGTCTTTGAGGCTCATCATATTCATACTCTGAGGGTGAATCTGAATCCAGGGATAGTTGAGATTCAGACACAACTTTAGCCTGCTTTGGGGTCTTGATTTTGCTTTTTTCCTTAGTCGAGCAATGTTGATCCTCTGCTGGGGTTGGAAATGTCACTTGTTGGTCAATAGGAAGAATGTGATCTCTGTGGATTGTTTTCAGATGACCCCTTCCATTCTCCCTCTTCAGTTGGTAGACAGGAAGATTAGGCATTTTCCCAACAACCTGATAAGGTATTGGACTCCACCTTGTTTGCAACTTATGCTTCCCTTTTAGACCCCAGTTCTTTAGCAAAACTCTGTCTCCTACTTCTAAAGCCTGGAATCCAACTTTTCTGTCATAAGCTGTTTTATTCTTTTGATGAACTTTGTCTGCCGTCTCAGACGCAAGCTTATAGGCTTGATGGAGGTCTTCCTTCAACTTGGACACATACTGTGAGTGACTCTCATGAGCTTTGGTAGTAGTCGTCTCAAAGCACAGGTCTACTGGCAATCTCGCTTCACGTCCAAACATTAAAAAATAGGGTGAAAACCCAGTGGCATCACACTTGGTACTGTTGTATGCGTGTACCAAATAAGGAACATGTTGGCTCCACTGACGTTTCTTTTCAGTGCTCAGTGTACCCAACATCGAAAGCAATGTTCGATTGAACCGCTCTGGTTGGGGGTCTCCTTGTGGGTGGTATGGGGTAGTCCGAGATTTTCTTATCCCCATCGCCTTCAGTAAGTTTTTAATAAGGCGACTCTCAAAGTCTCGTCCCTGATCAGAATGGATACGAGCTGGTAAACCATAGTGGACAAAAAACTTATCCACTAAGGTTTTGGCCACTGTTCGAGATGTCTGATTCTTGGTAGGGAACGCCTGGGCATAACGTGTAAAGTGATCGGTGACCACCAAAACATTATTCATGCCTCTGGAATCGGCCTCCATCGAGAGAAAATCAATGCACACAAGATCCAATGGACCACTACTGTAGATCTGGTGAAGTGGTGCAGCTTTCTGGGCAGGGGTCTTGCGTGTTATGCATTCAACACACCTTTTAATATGTTGGTCAATGTCTTTCATCATTCTTGGCCAGTAGAACCTCTGTCGGAGTAAGTCCAGAGTTCTCTCTATGCCTAGGTGTCCAGAGTCATTGTGTACTGATCTCAATACAACATCATGGAAAATCTTTGGCAGAACTAGCTGATGGATCTCTCCACTTGAGTGATGCTTAGTGGTGCGATAAAGCAGACCATCTTTCAGTATGGTCAATTTAGCTTTCTCCCTTTTCAAAAGCGACAGCTCAGGATTGGTGTCAGACCACTGATTAAGCTCGACTGCTTGAACAGCTGGACCAATGACTGGGTCATCTTTTTGCGCCTGAACAAGGTCAGCTGTTGAAACATGTGTCAGTGACTGCAACTCCATTCTCAAGGGGAATGCATAAATGTCTGGTACGCATTCTGGAGACGCTCCAGTTTGGTCTACACATCTGATTGTACACTCTGTGTTTTCTGGTACCTGTAGCTTTCCGCAGATGGATTTAACAGCTGTCTCAGATATATTTTCCCATTCAGTGTCAGCATCAAAGTTCCTCGAAAGGATGTCTGCATCGATGTTGTGCTTGCCTGGACGATAAAGGACATCAAAGTCATACGAAGACAAAGCAGCCAACCATCTATGTCCCACTGCATTGAGCTTGGCAGTGGATAGAACATAGGTCAATGGGTTATTATCAGTACGTACTGAAAACCGCACCCCGTAAAGGTAGTCATGGAAACGATCCACCACTGCCCACTTTAATGACAGAAACTCAAGCTGATGTATAGGGTAATTTTTCTCAGACTGACTTAGTTTCCTGCTGGCAAAGGCAACCGGCCTTAGTTCCCCTTCTTGTAGCTGGTACAGTACAGCTCCCAGTCCCTTGAAGCTAGCATCCACATGGAGCTCGTAGGGCTTTGTAGAATCAGCAAAGGCTAGTACTGGCGCATGTGTTAGACAATGGATAATCTGATGAAAAGCTTGTTTGCAGCTGTCATCCCACCGTTCTCCAAAGGGCTCAGACTCTTTCAGATAGGACTTGTTAAGATCTGGACTCTTTTTTCTGCCTTTCTGGGTTGGAGCATAGCCTTTTGTCAATTCAGTGAGGGGTCTCACAATTGCTGCATAATTAGCAATAAATCTCCTATAGTATCCACAGAAGCCTAAAAAGGATCTTAGAGTTTTTAGGTCATGGGGCTGAGGCCAGTTGGTAACTGCCTCGATCTTCTGCGGGTCAGGAGAGACACCTTGGGCAGATACAATATGCCCAAGGTACTTCACCTGGGGTTGACAAAATTGGCATTTGTCCAGGGAGAGTTTCAATCCAACCTCCCCAAGGCGATCCAGGACTTTAACGAGCCGCTCCTCGTGTTCCTCCAACGACTTTCCAAAAACAATCAAATCATCCAAGTATACTAGAACTTGAAGGAGGTTCATATCTCCCACAGTTTTTTCCATTAGTCTCTGGAAAGTTGCTGGCGCTCCTGTTATTCCTTGTGGCATTCTCTCAAATTGGAAGAAGCCCAGTGGACAGATGAACGCCGTCTTCTCCTTATCCTCTTCTGCCATGGGAATCTGGTAGTATCCACTACGCAGGTCGAGCACGGAAAACCATTTACTGCCAGACAGAGAATCCAAGGCTTCATCAATGCAAGGAGTTGTGTATTGGTCCGGGACTGTCCGACTGTTAAGGAGTCTGTAGTCTATACACATCCGTATTGTTCCATTTTTCTTTCTAACTATAACAATCGGTGATGCATAGGGGCTACGAGACTCTCTAATGATGCCCGCACAGAGCAGCTCTTGCAAGTGTTTCCTTACATCCTCAATGTCTGCAGGTGCAAGTCGACGGGATCTTTGACGAAATGGCCTTGTGTCAGCCAGACGAATGGTGTGCTCAACGTTCTTTGCAAGGCCCACATCCCATTCAGTAGCTGAGAAAACGTGGGGGCGTTCCGCTAGTTTCTGTCTCAGTCGGTCTTTCCACTCCTCAGACACAGGCGAGTCACCAAAGTCAATCTGGTTGTTGTCAAATACTGCCCTTTCAGTTTTTTGGCATGGCACAGAGATGACACTTTCGGTGCGGTAGATGTGGCCCATGACAGTCCCGATAGGAATGATGGTCTCTCTAGCCGACTGGTTCTCGACCAAAATCCTAAAGTTGTTAACTTGTACTGCATGTGAAGGCACCACCATAGGCTGTAACAAGACATCACCTGGCAAAGGAGCTAATGGAGAAGAGTCAACTATCAGGATCTCCTTGTCCAGTGCCTGCTGAAAATGAACCTTACAGGTTATCTGCACCTCCTTTCCTGGGGGTAAGGACAATGGATGGGACCCTTGCCAAATCACACAACCAACCTGGTCATCCTGGGAGCCCCGGGTGTGTTTGGGTATATTTGACATTTCACCATAAGCGTGGATGCCCAGAGTCCTAGTGATGTCTCGCCCCTCTTTCTTGCATTCTTGTACCAAGTTACGGACATGGCTGGTGTTAGTGCCAACAATGACAGCAATCTGCTCTTCTTTAGGGCTTGGACAGATGAGGGCAAGAACTGGCACTGTATGCCGGACACCTGTTATTTCAGCAGGATACTCAATGTCCACCACTGCATACCCACGGTAGGGATAGCTGACATTGGACTCACTTAGACCCCAAAGGTCAAGGCCAGTGACTGGATGTACTGGAACAGAGGACAGATGGTTGTTGTACCAGGACTCAAATATTATAGTGACCTGGGATCCACTGTCAAATAAGGCCTCACAGGGCTGTCCGTTCACTTTGAGTGGTACAATGCTGGGTGGTCCAATCAGTCCTTCAGGGATCCCAGCCAGAGTGGGAGAAGTCAGAAGGCCCTGCTTGACATTGCACCCCGTGTCAGTGGGGTTACTTGATGAAACAGCTGGACTTTCTTTCATGGTTCGGATAGTCTGAATGAGCTTTCGGATGACTTTGTTCTGATTTTCAGGATTTTGACACTTCGACACAAAATGCCCTTTCTCTCCACAACGGTAGCAGAACAGTTCCTCTAAAGGTGGTCGGTTCCGATTGGGGGTTCTTGTTGTTGATGTAGCCTCTACTGCTGCCACAGAAGTGAGCTGTACTGAGGAGTCTGTAGCAGTAGCTTTTTGGTCTACCTTGTGCTGCAGTCTTCTGACCTGTTTCTTTAAGGCAGCCAGTTCTTGGGTGTCACTGCATTCACTTGACTGCACTGAGGACACAGATGACCCTCTTTTCTCTTTAACATCAGGGGACTTAGACATGCAGGTGGCAAACTTAGTCTTAAGCTCTTTAATTTCAGCTTTGAGATTTTGTATTTCTGTTGAGTCTGTCTCAGAAGGTTTTGTTTGTACACGGTGGACGGACGAATTAAGTTTCCTCCTTGATGCCTCGTACTCTTCCTCTTTGCGGATCTCACTTAAGAGCTGGAGGAAAGTTGGAGGTGAGGACATTTTCTCTCTCAGATGCAGCTGAATTAGCATTAGGTCGGAAACAACAGCCCCTCGTAAAAGTTGCTCTAGGCGAGCCTTGTCTTTGCTATAACTGGTTAATCCTCCCCTCTGAACAGCTTTAGTTAGGGCCTTCTCCAAACGCCTTAGGAAGTCTGACAGCTTTTCCCCTGTTTGTTGTTGCATTAATCGAAATGCAAAATAAAGATCATCTCCGGACTCAGCACTGCCAAATGCACTTTCCAATGCCTCCAAATATTCATTGGGACTTGCCTCAGGGTTCGACTCACGAACGGATCTGGCAATCTCTAACGCTGGCCCCTTTAAGCTTTCCATCAGCTTGCGCCTTTTATCCTTGTCAGTGCAGTCACTTTCTTCCACCATGAGCCACGCCTGTTCCAACCAGTGGTCGAATGGCTCCTCACTGGGAGGAACGGGCAGGTTTCCTGAGAACAGCCTCAAACGCCGATAACCACCTTCAGCTTGTGGTTTACGCGTCTTTTCCAACAGGTCGCCCACCGCTTGTAATATAGACTCAGTAGAGTTTACTGGGGGATCAAAGTTGGGCCGTTTTGGAGTAGAGCTGGAAAATAAGTTTTGTATATCTTCCATAGTTTTTCCCTCAGCGTCTAAAAGACTTTTCACTTTCTGAGCGAAATCATCAGAAGCTGCATCCCTATCAAGAGTGACGATCGGCCATCTTTGACCACTTCCTGGCTCTAGCACTTCCTTTGGTGCATGTTTTCTGGGTACATTTTCTCTGCATTCACAGAGCACCATCAGACAGCTCAAGGAGGTGTGGAACTGACGGCCTCTGACCCTGACTCGCCCAAAGCATTTAACAGTCTCTAATGTTTCTTCTATCTTGGCTATCTCCACTTCTTCTGGAACAATTACCAAGAGAGTTTTAGCTTCATCCAACCCTTCGCCCCGACACCAACTTTTCAGTTCTGCAGCTAGCCCATAATAATCTGCCATGATTAAAACCACAATAAGGAAATATGTGACCTAGCTACCTCAAATTAACTTCTATATTCTTTGATGTGTTACTTGTTCAAAACCTCAAAAAAAATAAAAAAAATAAAAAGACCCAAAAACGAATTTATCCCAGCGGTGCCTCCATTTTATGTCAAACTAAAACCTAATGCCGGCAGAAAATACACCCTACGTTGCAGGCCTGTGCAGATGTTTGAATGTAGGAGTCCCTCTGACTCAACAGTCCGAATCCTCTTCACTCAAAGAGCAAAATATCAAAGTTCTAATCGGTACCTTGTGTAGTTGTGATTTCTCACAGATGAAACTTGCCAATCCTTCGTCCTGTGTCCCAACAGACTTTTCAGCAATCCAGAAAACAACAGCAGTTCACGTTGTGGTGCAGCAGCATATCGTTTCATGTGCTCTTCTCGGGCTCCACCTGGCTCTCGTTTTCCCACGTAGCCAGAGGTACTCTGAACGACGCGGGCGCTCAGAGTGACTATCTGGTCCGTCTCTCGTTATCCAAGTCGGTAACAATCTTCTGTAGCCTTTTAAGCTCTATTCTGTTAACAAAACAGCAGCTCACAGAAGTCCATGTCAGCGAACAGCTTTGTTAGCTTCACTCTAACTCTAGAGTTCTTACAGCATAGAAGAAAACCAACACAGTCAAACAGCTTCTCGTTGAAACTCTACAGTGTCCAGTTAACTTGCATACTGTCTCCTAAAACTTCTCCTTACGACAAGTTTTAGCTTACTCCTTCTCAAAAAACCACCAAATCGAGCCTCCGTTTCTCCCGCTGCCTTCTTTTTTTCTCTCCACTCTTTTTTTTCTTCTCCACGCACCTGTGCTCCCTTCACTGACCATCCTCCCGTAGGAAAATACAATTTTCGCCAACAATTCCCCACAAAGTACAGATAACTTGTGTTAAACAACATAAACACATTTTTAATAACTATATGAACTTGGGAATCTTAATTGAAATAAAAAGATAGAATAAATGAACTTATTTTAGAATTCTCTTTTACTTTTACTAACCAGGTTACATAAGTTATGCATCATGTGAACCACGTGGTTTCCAATGACTGGAGATCCTCTGGTAGTAACACTCATGTAAACCAAACTGCTTTCTTTTTGTGGTCAGAACTTTTACTGCTTTATATAACTAGTCCGTGTTTTTTTCTTATACCAGCACCAGACATAAACAAGTTGTTCAAGC